>CM032229.1:31035000-31100000 GCA_019009955.1 Riptortus pedestris | reverse complement strand
CCGGATAGTTATACCACACACTTTGACGATAGGAGGTGAATTTGATGAAATTTTCCCTTTTAACAGCAATGTTTTTGTTTTAGAGGGATTCAGCCTTAGTTTGTTAAGTTTACACCATTCTAGTATAATATTTATCACGGCTTTAGCTTTATCTTCGATAGAATTTCGAGAGTTGGCTTCGTAGATAACTGCAAGGTCATCAATATAGGCTAAAGGTGTGACATCTTCTGCTTCTAATTTTACTAGCAATGGGTTGATGACCAGATTCCAAAGCATTGGTCCAAGTACTGAGCCTTGAGGGCATCCTCGTTGGGCCCGTTTAGTAATCTTTTGGTTACACAGTCTTATGAAAGAAATCCTATCCGAGAGGTAGTTCAGTAATAATTTGTAAATATTTTTGGGACAATCTATATTCTTTAGCTCGTGTAGAATCGAAGGCCACCATAAACTATCAAAAGCTGCTGCGACATCGAAGAAAACGCAAAACACGTATTTCTGAGTAGAACAACTGGCCAAATTGTGCATAGCACGAATAGCGTCAGTCGACGATCTATATCTAGTCGATCCAAATTGATGGGGGGACTGTGCTCGTATCACTAATGGTTCCAGTGACTTGTGTATCAGACGCTCTAGAATTTTTCCAAGAATTGGGAGGAGGCTAATTGGTCTGTAAGAACTGGCAGAAATATCATTGCTTCCTGGTTTTAAGACTGCTACTATATACTGGGAAAATGTGTGTAACACAAAGAAGATCTATTAATACTTTTTGACGCGATGAGAAGAAACTGAAAGGTATACGGTTTTATTAAGTACCTTAAAACACCACAAGATGGCTCTATATTCCTCTTTTAACTTTCAATCGAGTTTCATTTAAGAAGTCATGAGATTTCTAGAATAATTTTACAATTATTGTAAGTACTACTTGATTTTAAGACAAGACTATTTGAGAACTCTCTCAATCATTTGCAAGTAATAATTACACAGCTTAGCTGCTTTCAGTCGGTACCACCATCTTCTGAGCACGCTGTTTGGAGCGCTTGGCTCAGACGATTGCAATAAAAACCTGTGAAAGATTAAGGGAGCATCTATTACAATGATTTTAATTATTGAGATTCGTCAATTCAAATTGTAATTCGCACAGTTTACTGGTTTGTTGTGACGTAGTCATTATTTTATTAGGCAGTTAAGATTCTCAAGATTCCAACGACTGCATTTAATCGAATCTGTGTCTTTGATTTTTTTTTTTTTTTTATACAATCTATGGAATTTATGGAACATGAAAGTTTCTTCACTGAAGTAAATCTAAAGCTTTTTTGTCAAGAAGATCTATTAATGTATAAATTCTACCCCAACCTCTATGGAACCTAATATCCTCTGCCAGAAAACATATTTTATTCGTAATTCTCGGGAAACTGAGGGTTTATCAATGGACAAAAGAAAAGAAACATATATTTTGGAGTTGGTGTGGATGATAAATGATTGGATCGAAAGCGGTCAAACAAGGGGAAGGTTTCATTGAAAAAAAGGAGAAGGGAAGGGTATTTTTGTGGTAAAACATATTTTAGCTGGACGTTGCCAAATAGAATGGAAGAGAACAACAGAGTCACCCCTCAGAGATTTCTATAGGAGGCAGACTTTGGAGCTCGGCCAAAGTGATCCGACTAAACCTTTCGAAGTCAATTTTTTCTTGCTTGAAGAAGTCATCAATGACCAGTGAAGCATTTCTTAACGAAATCTAATAAATAGGGGTGCGAGGGAGAAAGGGCTTTTACTGGGAGTAAGTCCAAATCCTATTCTTCTCCCTTGGTATAATTTATAATTTTTAAATGAACATTTAATAATCAGTGCCTTGGGAGCTTAATGAAGGAGGAGGAAACTTAAGAAATTCGTCAAAAGAAAAAGTCCAAGGAGCTTTAAAAAATTACCAGCTTCATAAAGCCTCTTGGGTATTATGAATTTAATAAATGAGCAACTTTCAAGTGTTGGTTATTAAGAAGGCCAATATTCATTTTCGCTCATAACTCCCTATTATAAGGGCACACAAGGTAGATAAAGGCTTTAAGATTACTAAATACAATTTTTGGGACATTCCTTCATTGGTCCGTCTACCCTACCTAGTCATACCCATTCATATATATTTTTATTTATTTATTTGTGAATGTGCAATGGTTTTGATCTTAAATTTTAATAGGAACTAACAAACAAAGATGTTTGTGTGTGTGTTAAAATCTTAAGGGACCCCAAACCATATATATAAACACTTTTACTTTCAATTAAAGCTGAATATCAAGATTTTTAATGTCCAAAATCGGAGCAGGTGGGGGGGGGGTTCAGAGGAATAGAATGTGTATAATACTATGAATAACAACGTTTTATGCTATCAGCTAATGATATTCAACATATATAGTAATTGTACAAATAACGCCCTACAAATTTTGTAATTTACATTTTTTTTTTTTTCCGATTTCACCACTTGAACAATTCGAATATGATAAAATATTTCAAGTTCAGCTAAGTACATGTCGCATTTTTGATGGTGAGCCTTGCCATTAAAATTTTAAAAATATAAAATCGATCATTTCGCAAAAATGCTATAATAAGGACCTCAAATTTTTTGTATATAATATACTCACTAAACAAGAAAAAAAATTTTTCGTGAGACGACATTTCTGGTGTATCCAACGCAGTGGAAATCTGCTTCGCTAACGGACTTCTTAATTTCTACAGGAAAGCATTAACTATTGTTTTTGTAATCCTTAAGAAAACACAGGTTATAAAAAAAAATAATTACTATTTATCTCAATATAATGTGTTTTTAGAAAGATATTATGAAAAATGTTTAATTAAATTTGACGTCCTTGAATTTTAAACTATGACATGGTGCAATAACTATGTTAAAAGTACATGTTATATTCAAGAGTTATACTTGGTAATTATAACCCTTGTTAAAATAGCTGAAACTAAAACCTACCGTTTCAGAGTCATCATAAAAGATCGAAGGTTACTTAAGCGTTTAGAATTCATAAATGGTTGTCTAAAAACACTTACCCTACTGACATCCTCCTTTGTTAGATCCGATTAATTATCCGATAATTATTTCGAACCTGTATTAAATATTACTCTTTAAAAAAAGACATATTATAAAGCCAAGATATATATTCTAACCGTCAACTACAGGATTTACTTATTAAGTTCTGGATACTTTACACTAGGGCCAATATGGTTACCATTTATTTAACTGCGGTTATGAATTATTTAAAATCTTAGTAGTGCTAGAGAAGCCAAAGATTTAATAGCAGTTTTCAACGGAGCCCTCTTACCCTATTTACTGATTAATAGAGCAGCTAAAGAGTAAAATGAATATATACGACACAAGTTACTCTATAAACCCCTCTCCTGAGCTTGGCAATCTTTTGTGGTCTTTTAATGCAGGAAATATTAGTTTCTAGAATAAAATAGGGTAAGTAGTTTTACAAGATTTTGCCATTAGTAAATAAATCTGCCCTATTGCGGGTCTGCAAGGCACTATCCGAGAGAAAGAATGGCGAAACTTAAAATATGGAAGTCCATCTTTTTTCATTTATTATTCAACACGAAGATGTAACATATCTTGGGATATATCTACAGTGGACTGCACGATAATTCTCTACATTTCCTTATATAAATATTCATTTAATTAACTCTTCTACGAAACGTGTTGTTATTTTATTTGATACATTGGACATTTTGTTAAAGAGGTCACAACTGTTATAAGCTATATGTAGTCATCCCCTTAAAAGCTCTGGAATGGTTCCTTCAGATAATTAATTTTTTTATTGCACGTCATATAATTATAATATTTTTTTCTTGGTATTAAGTGATTTGATTGAAAGGACATGCCATGTGATATATTTTTTTTTGGGATGGAAAGGATTTGGTAATCAGTGAATGAATCTTATAAACTTAAAAATACAGTTTAACCAACGTTTTGGAATTTATTTTACTTCCTTTCTGAAGGTACTAAAATATTAACATATATTTATCTGAAAAATAATAACGAATTAAAAGCATTTAAATTAAATTGAAAGTAACAATGAAATTCATATATATAAAACAGTCTATTGTTGTATACCCTACTTATATTAGGGTAATTTTTAAAAATAAGCGCATACAACTACCAGTTTTACTAACAAAATCACTCTATGTCTGTTCGTTGTCTTCGTTCAAATTGAAATACATTTTTCAATATTAAATATGATTATTATTTGAAAAGGGCAATCAAATATTTTCCTTTTTACTTGTTTTTCTTATTACACCGGTATTTGGTTTTTTTGATTTAGGAACACACAGCCATCGTCTTGTGGCAGACCTGCCTATACATGACCGCTACTTTTGAGGACCCAGCCTTCCGCTGTTGCTATAGTACCTCACTTGTTCCCGATTCAGTATTTTCGGTTTTGACGCCGGTAACTTCTCTTTCGGTCCGTGGGAATCCGCTGCCCTTAGCATTACGAATTAGTCCACTCTGGTGCAGTATTACGCCAAAAATTCCAGCGCATATTTCTCCAGCCTGTCCTCTCCTTTATTTGAGATCTCCCTTATTTCCGTCAGAACTTGACCTTCATCTCTTTTCTTTCTCTCTTCCTTCAGTATAAGCCAAGACTTCAAATGCCACCTAGGCCAATAAACGTTTGAACAGTACAAATACTTACGACAGACATCACGATGACCACACCCCAAATCCGCAAAAAAACTCGTACATATTCAGTTGTACTAGGATGTTTGAATAATGTCTATGAACCATCGTTCATTTTGAGAGATATTAAGGAAGGTCTATCTATCCTTCCAATGAAACCCTTTACTATTTTTTATATAGAATTTATTTGACATCTTATTTTTTTTTTGTTTCCAGTTGGGCCTACGATTCGCAGCGTTGGTCCTGACAAGCTGACTACTGCTACCCTGTTCGGGGAGGCGACGTTCGACTGCGAGGCAGAAGCCAGCCCCACCCCCAGCTACCAGTGGCTGCAGCAGGTGCCCGATCTGGAGACTCCACTCATAGTGTCCAACGTGGCGAGGCTGAACCTCCGCAACGTCACCTACCAGCACCAGGGCGAGTACATCTGCAGGGTCTGGAACTACATTGGTGGCACAGAGAAAGCAGTCATGAGCGAGCCGGTCACTCTCCAAGTAGTAGGTCAGTTCAAAGAATGTTATATGCACCTTCTCCATAATCTCATTAATAAATTTAATTCTTCCTTCTTTGAAGGCCCAGCCCATCCTTAGCTATTCTAATAACATTGGTCATTCAAAAAATACATTTTCGGGCCTTCTTGGATATATTTCAAGATGAGTTACACACTTTAAAACCATTAAATTTTACAATTTAGAGACATCTAACTGATTTTATGGCGTTCCATCATCCCCTGTCGTTGATAAAAACAACAGAAGTTTTATATTTAAACCAGCAGAAGGAATATTATTATTATTCTTTATTAACGTCCACTTTTGGCAACTCAGGCTAATAGGGACGGGTTATCTACAGGTTACCACCCTTTTCTAGCATGGGTGGGACTTAGGATGTTATTTAATGAATTCCGTCACTAAATAATTTCCTTTGCTCAAGCGAGGATCGAACTCGCCGCTCTAGTTATACCGCAGGAGGAATATAACTACTTGTACATCATAAAATTGTCAAAAATATTAAAGCGCATGGCACTTTACCCAAGAACAGTCGCTCTACAAGAAGTAGGCCAGTGCAAAGAAATGAACCTTTTCCATAAGTTGATTAATACATTTCATTTAAATCCTCCTTTCCTGAAGAGCCAGCCCATCCTTAGCTACGCTAATGACATTTTCCATTGAAACAAAACATTTTCGGGCACTCTTTTATATATTTGAAGACGATTTCAATACATTAAAATCATTAAATACAGAAACATTTAACCGATTTTATGGCGTTTCACTTCTCCTTGTACGTCGTTGGTCAAACCTGCTGTTGGTTTTTCTTTAAACTAGAACAGAATTACTTTTGTTTCATATAATTGTCAAATATATTAAGCGCATGATACATTACCCAAGAACAGTCACTCTACAAGAAGTAGATCAGCGAAAAGAACTGCACCTATTCCATAAGTTGACTTATAAATTTAATGAAATGCTCATTATAATATATGAATCTGGAGGGCAGGTCCATCCTATTCTTTGGAATACCCATATTTCGTGAGGTTACAATCAGTGTTAACACCACTACCCGTTTCCACCGAATCTCAATTGTCCTTTTTTTTGTCCAGTAACAGCCATATGTTATTTATAGTCATTATTACTTCTAGAATAAAATGATCACTACTTTCGTTCTAAAATGTGCCATATTTAAGCATAAAAGAAAGCATTTCAGCATAAAATCGTTAGAAATCGCCCCCCCCTCTTTTCGAGTCTTTTTTTAAAACGTTTTAAATGTTCTACTTTTCATAATGATCGAGAAATTATTATATTATTTTATTTCCCACCATTTTTAAACCTCCTGAAATCGTCTTACTCAATACACGGTACACACGTCAATCATCTCAGCTTATAGCTTGAGTTCAAGATGATCTCCAATTTGCAGTTACAAAACATTACTAAATACGTTTTTAGTAGTTTGTCTATAGTTTAATTGACAAACAGGTAAATTCAACGCTTTATCGTTGGCTCTCAATGCAATATAAACAATTTCAAATATTATCAGTCTGTCATTAGTAGATTTTTGTGTTGCTGAATATTTTTTTTTTATTTTCCGTCACCAAGGGCCTATTCTTAATTATTGAATCTAACCAATTTTAATTAAAGTGTGTGATTTATGCAGAAGAGTGTTTGGATAGGATTAGCAGGATTAAAAAATAAACGAAGGATGGAAAATGGAGATTGCGAGCAAGGAGCGAATGATTCAGTAGTCCCTTCTCAGATAAATCATCCCTACATTTTTAGGAGGCCAAAATTATTTATTATATTCAGGACTTATTCATCAGATAGGGCCTGTTTAATGTAATCTGATAACAAGGTAGATTAGAGATTCATTTTCGCTTTTTCGTCTTCTAAACATTTTGCTTAGTGATTATTAGGTTCTATTAGGAATTGCGAAAAATCATAATTACTTCTTAACTTTTAAAAAGAAAAAAACATTGCACAAAAGAAAAAATAACTAAATAAAGCTTAGCAGAACCGTCAATGAAACGGACGTTTTTACAGCTTTGCTGGATCCACTGAAGTCACAATTACAGAATTTTTGATAAAAATAACCCTCAAATCCAAATCAAAGTGAACTAACTTTAGAGGCAGGGTCGATAAAAACGCCCTGTCGACTTCGTGTACTATAATATATTGTTGCGAAAATTAAATACATGAAAAATCCTTTAAAGAGAGAGAGTCGCGTATTTAGGAAGTGCGATATAGATCAAAGAAGCCGACAGAATGTCCTAGGTCCCACTAGTACCTTCAGCCAGACGTCGAGGGGTCCAGACAATTCCCCTTTGATGTATGCCGACAACCTATAAAAAGAAGGGCCAGCCGCGAGCGAGTCAGTTTTATTCTCACCTGTCTTGATGGTCACATCAGCGCTACAGTGCGACTTAGTGCAGTGCGGAAAAGTGTTTTTATAGGAAGAGCAGTGTTGTGCCGTGACTGTAAGTAACAGTTTAGTGCCGTGTTTAAGACAGTGCAGTGCCGCGAAGTAAAGGACAGTGCAGTGCCGCGAAGTAATGGACAGTGCCGTCTTGTTGTGAATTTCAGTGACCGTGAGTGAATTGTTGGACTGTGTAATCTGAAGAGCAGTGACGCTATCAGTGTATACTGTGAGTAGTAATTAAGAATAATTACCAAGTGAACTGAGCATTGTGAAATAAATTGTGCAGTGATAAAAACTGTGAAACTTGCGAGTATTTAATTTTGCAGTCCAAAAGAACTCTTATTAAAAAAAAAAGTTTATTACTGGTTTTGGTAATAAAACGTAACAATATGCAGAGTGCACTTTCTGAGACCAAGCTTCATCATTAGAAATGTGTTGTCTTTAGGGTCTCTCATTTGTGTAGAAGCTGATAAGTTAAGCCAAAAACTTAGCAGTTCTTGTAAATATTCATTCCCCACTGTTATTCGTATGAGTTTGTATATGTAAGTATAACTCAGAAAAAAAAATAAAGGGGGTCTCATCTGAGAGAAATAGCGCATAGACTGAAATACCGATTGTTGAGTTAATTGCACAATTTTTACGGCCTGTAATTATCAGATATAGACTGGACATTAAACTGACTGCATATAGTTTCTTTTTAAGTGTCATTCGTGGCAGTTAGTGGACAAAATACTAAAATATAATAAAATATACATGAAGATGACAGGACTTATTGGAAGTGAAGATAGTACAGTCCAAAATGAATAAATGACCTCTTTCAAAGAGTTATTTATAAGATTTAGTAGGCCATGCGCAATGTCTAGAAGATCTTGAGCAAAGGAGCTTATTTATTTTAGCAGATTTACATTAGGGAACATTAGCTATTGAGGTTGTACTCAGGATGAGGTTTTCGAAAAATGTCTTCAAATATCCATCGATCCTACCCAGGAGATAACGAAAATGAGGTCCGTTCAAGATTTTTTATATATATATATATTTGTCTGTTAACGATCTAGCGGTCGCAATTTTCTGATCGTTACGACATTTAATATTTAAACGGCTAAAATCGGAAAAGTGGGAGGGGGAGGGGTTTAGAGGGGGAGAATTTCAAAATACGTCCTTTGTTATGCGTCGAATCGAAAACTTGTATAGAATCAATCGTATTGCAAATTTAATGTTCTATAAATGTTGTTATATAAGTTTGTTTTTTTTTTTCAATATCTTGATTATTAACCAAGATATTTTCATTTTTTAGTTTTGTGGTCTTCAGCAAACCCCTTCTTCTCATTCCATATTAACAATAAGCTGTTATATTATGAAGCACTTTATTTAAAGCCTAAGTGCCAAATATTGTTCTCATTGAACATTTACGTTTTGAGATAATCGCAAATACGTGGGTAATCTGCTTAGTTGAGGAACTTTTATTTTCTTTCTTTTGCATTGAATGAAAGAATCTTTTGAATCTTCCCTATTATTGAGTACAGAAGGTCTAGCCAATGACAGAGCAACTAGCACAACGTTCTTGTGTTGGCATGGGCCAGGAGATGACAAGAGCCGACAAACAGTCCTTATAACATTCGTTTCTACTTTCGTTCTACTTAGGAAACTGCACTGTTACCGTATTTCGAAAATATTTATTTTGACGCCCTGATGCGTAGGACTAGCTGTAGATTAGCCTTGGAGAATGGCCTTCCTCAAAATGGCTAATTAGAAGAGAACAGGTAGTTTTAACGATGTTGAGAATTGGCCATTCACGACTGACTCACACTTACCACTTACTGGAGAAGACGAACCCTACTGCCAACACTGTAACTGTAGACTTACTATAAAACATATACTTACTGACTGCTATTTAAGGACTCACATAGACCTGCCATACACTTTGACTGAATTACTACATGACTGTAGCCCGTATATAGACCGCGTATTACACTACTTGAAACATAACAACATTTTCAAAAAATTATAATTGAAGGCAATACTGAAAATATTTGCAGAAAAGAGCATACTTACGTAAATATAAAAAAAAAAGATTATATATATTAAATAGCTGATTCGTTGCTAAATCGCCCCAGTAGCGAAATGTGATTATTGTATGAATAATAAATAATAATAATCGACTTTCCTTCAGATAAAATGAAGACGGTCAAAATCCGGATTACACCATTCTGATAAGAATGAAACGTTAGAAAGGAATAAGATAATAGAAGACGGAGAAGGGGAGATTAAACATTTACGGTTTTGAGTGTTAATCAAACAGCTGTAAGGTAGACTGCTAGTTAATTAATAAGGTTGTGCCCGTGAAGGGAATACTAAAAGGGAAGGGATATCGGGTCGGTGGTAAAACATTTGCGGGCAACCCTGCTGGTGATAAAATAAATATTTGGAGGGCCGATTCTCCAATAATTACCCTATACACTACCCACAGGCCTCCAAACCATCTGCCACCTTCACATTCCTATACTATCTCCAATAACTCAATGGAACATATTAGCTTTTCATTCTAGTAAATTAACAATAAACAATAAAACGAATGTCGTTCAGTCTGCGAGGAGAAAAGTTATTAAATAGGTTGGTATAATTAATACAATTTAAATATTTTAAACGTAAGTATTTAATGCCATAATCGGTCGACCGTTATCCAGGAAACGATTTGGGTAGTCCATGATACGCACAACGCGTTTCGTGCATTTATATTCTGTCACTGTCCGAAATACAATAATACATCTCCTCAAAGAATGATAATGCTACTTGCGTTCTGAGGAGAACAGTTCGTTCGCAATGCGTCATGACTGTTTTGTGGTAATTGCTGAAATGTTTGGTAGAGAGGAGGAAAAGATACACCGAGAATACCAGAATGGTTTAGATATTTTCATTTAAACCTTTTTTATCTAATATATAAATTGATATAAATTAGAACCTTTTTTCCATAAACCACAAACTAAAATGCAATCTTTGCAATATGGATGAACCAGAGGATATATACCATACATCCATATATGTATGTTTCCATATACAACAATATTTATCTTTATGATTCATATTTTGTTCTTTAAGATTGTTTTGTTTCCTTTATTCATGTTCAATATGTATGTAATTTTAATTGTTAAAAAGTTCTTTCAATTTTTTCTGCATTTATTATTTTGTTTTATTTTTTTTTGTTTTTTGTCTGTTTGCGCTAAATCATTTTATTTTTATTATAGTTTTTGTTTAGCCGAGCAAGTTCTTTTTTTTTTTTTAATTCAAAAACTTAATATTAATTACATATAGTATTGTATCATAAATTAGTCAATGTAGATTAACAATGTTATATAAGCTGATCCCCAATTGCATTGGGAATAAACCTGTAAGTAACTGTAAATAAACAATAAGGTTTCAAATTTTGATGATAAATATTCAAGTTTAGTACCAGCAATATTTTCCCCATATACAGTAATAATTACATAAAAAAATTCGTGTTACAGAAAAAGAGAATAAATGACATTTTATTCAACATAAGACGGCTTAACATAAGACGAATAAAACATTTTCGTTCATTTCACAACCAGTTTATAAATTACGTTTAACAGGTTGTTGCTTAATGCTGATATTTTGGTTTTCGGAGAATTTCGAGATACTGGAATTTTGATTCCAGGAGCCAGTGTAGAATAAAAACGGATTGCCGATTAAAGGACAATTATATATTTTTCCAAGCTATTAACTTGGAAATAATGGATAATTCCCACGAATAACTAATTAAGTAAAGGTATCAAGAAAATATTAAATACTCTCAGTTAAAAATGTGTGTAGACAGCAATAGAGTTGTATTTCAATTCATGATCAAAGTACTCTATTTGAAGGTAGCTTTATGACTTTCACAACCCTATTCAAGGTTATGTTCTTGTATGTATTTGTTGGAAATAGCAGGATATACTAAACAGGTGGTTGTATTGCAGGTGGGCCTCAGGTTCTGCGGGGGAGCTGGGGCGGCGAAGTGACAGCCCTCCGAGGGGAAGATGCAACCCTAGGCTTGGTAGTCTGTGCAGATCCGAGGCCCAGGCATGCTGCTTGGGAATGGGGAAGTCTACATCTTCAGGTCGGCCAGGGATTGGGAAGGTACCAGGCAGAAAAGCTGACTGAGGTAAACATTCATTAATCACTCATATAACTGATTAACTTTTAATATTTCATTAGGTTCCATTTGTTTACATATGTTCTATTTTTGAGCTACTGAGCATTTACTCTGTAGATATTTAACTGCTTAATTCCTCAAGATTTGTTAAAAATGAGGTTACTGGCTATTTATCCCTTAATTAATGAAGAAAGAGACATTTTGCTTTTCATTCAAATAACATTTTAAAGCGATCTTGGTATCAATACTGCCTGACATATTTTTAAAATATAATTATTGCAATAGTTTTGTTGAGTTTTTATAACTTTAAATTACATGCTGAAATCCAAGAAACCAAAAGAATAATAAATAGTAAAATGGATGGTAATGACATTTTTTTTTAAAATTGTCATTAATGCATTGACAAACACTTCTACTAGCTACTGCGCACAACTAGTGAACTAAAGCTTTTAATAATTCAGAAATAATTGTGGAAAACATGATATGCCGTCAAAACGTGACGACATTATGTTACAATACAGCAACTAATTAAGAATATTCATAAGTCATGTGATTTTATTGGTAAATGCAGACTGACATAACTATAGATTTTTTACCAGCAAATTTACCTAATGAAAAAAGGTATTACCGTTGATATGCGTTCTGAACCCTGGACCAAGATGATGTTCAGTTTTGCTGACCCTAAATTACAAAACAGTCTTTCAAATTTCTAAATACCTGTAGAATTCTCCTTGATCTAGTGAACATTTTTTACACTATACATTCTAATCGGTTTAGATGAAATTCACAGTAAGTTAGAACAAAATAGCACTCTCCTTTCACGTTTTTTGGAGATCTTTTCAAGTGGTTTTAAAAGGAAACCCTTCTCCTCATTGCTATAACTTTTGAGATGAATTTCTATTATCCTTGAATTTTCTCTCGTTCCTTTTGGTAAAGTTCCTAATTCCTTAACCTGTCATATTGGTTCAAGCGATGGGGAGGGGACATAATATTGGATGTAATGAACTATTATCGTATAGCATCATTAAGCCTTACAAAATCACGAAAAAAACAAAATATGTCACTTTATTAATTATTATTTTTTTTTTAAATGCAAGTTCCTTCACCTATAATGTTGGTTCAGAAGATTGGGGGAGATATGAAATTACACTAATTTCTTTGTTCATGTTGTAAATAATGAATTCCTTTGGCATAGCATCATAAAAAAAGCTTAACAATATTCCATGAATTTCATTTATCACCTAAGAAACGGAGATATGCCAATTTAACTTTTTTTTAACTCATATATACCCTCGGTTTGGTACATACCCATATGACATGTGCTGCATTTATTTTGCTCCTCCTTAAAGTTGCCGGTTTATTTTCATGCAAATTTAAAGTCGTATTTGTGGCATTACAATGATATATTTCCATCAAAATATTGAAATACTTAAAGTATTAATTGCAGTTGAAAATCCGTTGAATACACAAATTTCCTGTAACGATTAATTCATTTTTATTTAATGAATTATTTTATTTTTTAAAATTGGAAATAAAAATCTGAGTGGTTAAAACTAATTAAATTATTCCAGTAGAGTGGAGATGATGTAGGTAATTACCCTCGGGGGAATGGCAGGAGGAAGATAATGGCTGTTGTTATTGCCAGGCTTGAGCAGTATTTTTTTATGACGTCTGCAAGAACAGGGGGCGGTTCAACAGGCTGTAAATGTCCTCCAACTTGCTCCCCAGGAAAACTAGTTTCAACTCTCTCTCTATGCTCTTTTCCACACGACCTCGAATAACCTTTTACGACATTTGTAATTGCCCATATTTTACACTATATGATTTACGACCAATATTCATATAGTAATTGGTCAACAAAATCACAAGAACTACTTCCTCTGCTTTACCAATACTTCGATTAATGGATTGCCTCTATTAATGTACATATAAACACAAATAATACAATAGAACATCACAAAGTGAAGCCCCTAGTATATTAAAAAACAAAATTCACTTATAATCTCCCTAATATTTTATAAGGGAGCCCTAATATTTTATTAAGTGCAATCCTCCCTTAAAAGATCTTTTTATTATTTATTTATACAGGAGCACTCGCATCTTGGCGATTTGGCTCAAAGTTTCACAATGTAAAATGAAAACAAAATTATAGAAAAATAACAAATAATCATTAAATAATAGTAATAAAGACAATTAATAAACATAAGACATAAACAAACCTAAATAAACATTAGATAAACATTAGGCTAGTAATAAGGAGAATAATTTAAAATGGTTTTAATAAAAAATTATGCAATAAAAGATAATTTAATAAAAGATCTAAATGCAACTTGTCCACAATTATGTAGCCCAGGCAGTTTGGGCAACCATTGGCATGTTGCGGGCCAAACTTTTGTTAAAACACGTTCGCGGGCGTCTTTAAAAGTAGTGCATTTTAAAGTAGTGTTCATAATTTTTAACGATAGATATCAGACATGAAATTATAACGAGAATATAATTATAATACAATTTATTAAAATAACAAAATGAAATGAAAAAAATAGGTACAACATTATAATTAAATCGTAAAATTTGGAATTATTATAAACAACGAAAGTTGAATAGCGTCACCGAAATCCATGAGCTTGAATTTCGGATACTAATTCATCGATGTTTGGACTAATTTCACTGATACAAAGAAGAAAAGAATTTTCCAAATTATCGTCAGTCTGCCTTGTACGATGTTTTGATTGATTAACTTTCATCATTGAAATGAACTGTTCGCATATATAAGTACTGCCAAACTCACAAATTTCTCCTCATCTGGAGTAACTAGTGTAATATTTTTGTTTAATTGGGATTTTCAAAATGTCTCGCGGACCGGAGGTTGTCCATATATGATGTATCCCCTAGCCTGTAAACCCCTGCTCTCAACATTCCCTTTAAGCGATAAAGGGAAGACGTACATTTAGGCCTAAATATGAACTTCCGAAATTCTACGAGGAATAGTTCTGGAGTTATGCGAAACACGTACGTGCACAAGGGTACAGATATCGAACTGAAACTAGTATAAAGGGGTTCAGGAAAGATCAAAACAAATAATTCCGTTGGAGTCCGAAAACCTTGGTTTTTCAAAGATTTTAGGACTACAACACTTCCTTTACACAGTGCAGGGGAGTAAATAAGTTCTATAATAAATTAGAAAAGTATTACACAAACATAGTTACCTATGTTTTGGCAATTCTCTTAAGATGGTGCCTTGAGCTGCATAAAAAGCGCTCAGCTTCGAGAAATATAGAATTTTTCTTAATGGAATGTCCCTTTTGTACAATTAATTAGCTTCACTTGCATAAATTTATAGTAAAATAATGAACTATAATGCGAAAATCACTTTTATGTTAGGGTCATTCCATCTCAAATCATCCAGGCCATGTCACCCATGGTTTCAGATTTCAATGAAAATTTTTTTAACAACACTTTTTACCTTCCTTATGAAGAATATAAAATTTTACTTTGATATCTCCAGTAGTTTTTGTGAAAAAAAATGCTGAAATAATGAGAAAGTTTGTGTAACTGACATTTTTAAGGTTGCTTATTTGAACACATTGTATTAGAAAAAAAATCATAACTTTAGTGATTTTCAACATATCAAGATAAAATTTTCACTAAAGTGTTCACAAAAGCATGGAGATACAGGAAAAAAATAAATTGATGATCATATTAAAATATAAGCCCCTCCGAAATTTCACTAACTGTGTTAGTATTAACACACTCTTTACATTTCATTTTATCGACCTGAACTAATTTTAAGAAACTATAATTTTTTTTCTTGTTTTTTTCTTATATTTCTGTTTGTAGTTTCAGTGTTAAGTAGGTTTTATCTCTAGGAGCAATGTTTTGTTTTGTATTTTTATGAGTATAGTTATGGTTAAGATCTATTATTTTTAGTCAAAAATGTAGGTGGTGGTTTTTTTTTTTTTTTTGTAATTCTCTTCTGATTTTTTTGGTTTCTTTTATTTTATTGTTTATTGTGTTTTTTGAGTGTTACGTGTTAAGTTAAGGCTAAGAACTCCTTTTGCGTGCTAGTACCTTTCTTCTTAATAATGTCCTTTATGGACTTTCAAGGGGTTAGAAACCCCCTTATTAATTTGAATTTTAAGATTTATAGGTTAGAGAAGTTTTTATAATTGTCGTTAGTATTTTATTTTATGTTTTATTTGTAGATAAAACCCAAATAAACAAGTAGAAACGTAATTATAGGAAACTATAAGATTAAACGTTCTTAGTCTCTGGGATGGCTTATTTACATTATTTGTGATACTGTAAATAAGATAGAACTCACTTCATACAGCCTATAAATAGATTAAATAAAACGAACAAACTTGGAAACAGAAAAGAAAATTAGCTGAAGGTTTTTGATTTATCGCTCTCCTGGAAAGCAATCAAAAAATTATTCAATATAATTGATTTAAGGGTTGAAATTGTTAGATGAACTCTTGGTGAAACTTGTTAGCTGCAAGATATAGTGGAATACTGATAAGGCCTGACATGTAATGAAGATAAATTCAACTACTTATAGAGTCTGTTATTTCCAACTCCCTCCCCGGCTTAGTTATTCTCATAACCAAGTTTTTCACTTATTTTTCTTTTTCTTTACTTCTACAGATATTAATGAATCTCTTTGTTACTCAAAATGTTTTGTACGTTGAGGTCGTTCCTCGTATTTCTATTATAGTATAGGATGATTTTCTGTTATTAGTGTTATACGTTTGATAAAGAGAATTATATAAGCGTCATATCCATTGGACTTTTTTATTTGTTTACAGCATTTTTTTTAGTATAAGTATGGGTACTATAACATATAAAGAACGCAACAACATTAATGTTTACCTAGAACCTATGTAAGTATAAATGGATAAGGCAATCGTTAAATAGAGGGTGTGCGATGGAAATGGAAAACGCCCATGTTCAAACTTCCATATCTGACAAACAAATAAGGGATGAAGAGTGACACAAGGACGTAAATTTTGTTACAGTTTCCTTCTTTATGAGACTAGCCTATAGCAAAGGGATCAATGATAGTGAAGAAAATTCGACATATAACAAGCATTGTTAGAAAGTCTGCATCGATATTAAAACATAAGTGAACTCTCCAGTCTCAGTTTACTGAGAATCGTGACTTTTTCAGTAAGACTAAATGAAATTAGCATAAAAGTTTAAAGATTCTTCGTCGGATCATCTGGTAAGAGCTTTCGTCACTATGGTGGGAAATGAGAAAGGAAAATAATGAACTTGACCCAGAAGCTGTTAAAATAGACATTCATACTTGGTATAGTAGCTTAAAGATTCTATTCTACACATTCTCACAATCTATTATATATTTCTCCCGTTTTAAGTAAACAATGGAAACAAAATTTGACATCTAAGCTGAATGTAAAGTGTATAGTGATGTAATAGTTTGAAGTGACAACCACTAATAACAGAAGTACGGCTGAATACTTAAAAATATAAATAACTCCGTAATACAATATTCGAATTAGAGAAAACTGCAAGAACAACCTAGACAAGGGTCAGTGCTTTATAAAGATAATTGATAACGTACCCTAATTCCTGTTCTATCTCTTTGAAAAACTACTTGTTTATGATGATGATATTATTTTATATTTATAAGTCCTACTGAGTTTGTTGGACATAGATTTCAGTTGACAGAAGAATATGATAGCTCATAGTTGCCCTGATAAAACGTAATATTTATGTGTTTAAACAATATATTTACCCTGATAAAATGTAATATGCTTGTCTATATTAGTGATAACCCATATTATAAATCTAGCAAATCGGTTGAGTTTTAAAAGGTCAAGTAAGGTGTTTAATTCCTTTATTATCATTACCTATTTTCATTTTAATGTAATTTATCAGTTCATAACCATTTTTTGTTGTTTATTTATTATCTTGTATATGTATTCTACTATTTCTTCAGTATTTCTTTCTTTTTTTTCCTCTCAGTCATCATTTGTTAATGAAACCTTTTTATGAAAATGTATATATAAATTAAATGTTCAGGAGAGACTAATGATTTAAGAGCAGTAATTCTGTAATATTTTGTGTTGTGCTAAACAAATAGATCCAGGGAATTAGTTTTCTTAGCTGTCATCAAAAGAAGTGTTTCTTTTTTTCCTGATGTCAAGATCACATTTAAAAAAAATTAGATAAACTTTTGGAATTTATATCTCTAAATAAAAAAAAAGGTATATGCCTAGCGTTTGTTCTATGGCTTTCATAGTAAGGATTATATTGTATCCGTAGTATGATTTGTTCTTTTGCTTCCATAGTAGGGATTATTACATTGATAGTGTTGGGAAAACTACGTACATGAAAAAATTAAACTGAGTTAATCATATATTAAAAAAGTACGAAATAGATTAAAGGAGGTGACCCATTCTCGGTCATCGGTCGGCTTCTTTCATCTGCATGATAATTCTTAAATATGAGATTGACTCTGTTTAATTTTTCATGTACTCAGTTTTCGCAACAATATGTTTGATCCTCTTGAGAAGAAAAGCAACGCTGTCGTTCTCTCAAATAATATTCTTTCGAATTTACTAGAAACTCTTAGAGATAGAGGTTGAATGTACGTTCTGCTGACTACAGAAAATTAGTGTGCAATTAGAACTGACATATTTAAACATTCACGAATGTAAACACTTCATTTGACCACCTGTCAATGAGTTACGGCAATGTGTGTTGAGAGCGGCAGCCGATCGATCGGCGAGTTTACAAACTTGCCCAATTAGAAGTTTGACGAAGTCTCCCAAAGTATAACCGGAGCCTCCGAGGCCGGAGTACATTCAATTGACGCTTCGGTTATTGTAAAATCTGTCGAATTTTCACTAATTAGTTGCCCGGTGGGCGTTGTGTTTCAGTGGCGAGAGGACTGCTACGAAGCGAAGCTGCACGTGAGGGAAGTGGACCCGGCAGACTCCAGAACCTACTTCCTGAGGGTGGAGAACGACAGGGGCACGGACAGGCACTTCCTACGTCTAGCAGTGCGCGGTTCGTATGCAAACGGCAAGTTTCACCCACACCTTTTTCATCACATTGTTGTTGTTGTTTTTTTTTTTCTTAGATAGGATTTAACGAAAACAAACTACCTTTGTCCGATAGCATTCTTAAAAATTGTCTTCTGAACTAGTTCATATGACAAATTAAAACCCCCTAAATACCTTTCCTTTATACTGTATTCGCACTGTTACTGTTACCCCACTTTGGCTACACTTTTGGCAATTATACTACTTCTTATACATAGGAAGCAGTAGAGATGAAGGTACTCAGTCTAGAAAAAAAATTGTGCTTATTATGTTCTGCTAGTTTAGGATACAAATGACAGAAAGATCATTGACAAAAATAGCTTGAAGTGAAGAATTTATTTAAAGCACATTATAAGAGAAACATAAGTACCACTTGTCGATCTTCAACGTCAGACTAAGTAGATGATATTTCCCGGTTCTTCCTCATCAAACTAGTTAGAAGGTTACCCAAGAATACCGAAATCTATAGACCAAGGACAATTAACTTCCAATAATCATTTCCTTTATTTTTTTATTTATCATTTTTGAACTGAGGATTGACACAAAAATAACTTCGTAGCATAGGACTACCTTAAAATACACTAAAAGCCCACTTTTACCTTTGAAACAGAACTTTAAAGATTGTAGCATTCATATTGATGAAACTAAAGTTCAATTGATGCAACCATGGTTAATTCTGACGTGCTGTCTAAAGTTTGATGAACCAAAGTTATACTAGAATTTCTTTTTTTAAAGAGTTTTCGCTAAATAAATTTCCTTTTCCCATATTGGAATAAAACCCCAAGACCTACGTCAAAATATATATATATATATATATATATATATATATATATAGTACACTGATTTATAGGTATTAGGAATACCCATAGGAAAAAAAGAAACAAACAAGAAGTGAAATCAAAAGCTTTGCCAAAATTTTGATCATTCAGACTTTAAAACTCATTCCATAGAAACCATACCTTTTTTCCTGTATTTATGGTAATTTCTCTCTTATTATTCACATGTAGTATTTCCATGCTAAACCTGGTTATTGATCTCGTGAACTGGTATAACTGATTTTCACCGGACCGAACAAGGGAATAATGGGATGACCAGGAGATGCAGTGGTTTCCCATGGCCTTCTGCATCAGATCATCTAAGGCGATAAAGGCCTCATGAGGAAAATTCCATTAACACCAGTAAAGGTGGGAGTGGAAAAAGTTCGACTCAAAACCAGAGTTGTTAGATAGCCATCCCTCGGTATCCTGTAGCCAGCGTATGATGACTTACGTTAGGCATTAGCCAGTCTGTGTTTGCAGACTACAACTTTAGTCTATCCTCCAGTCTTGCCCCGCAGACATGTAACTGAGAATTTAGACAGCAATTATTTCTATATAAAATGTAAATGTGTCAAATATAAGCCATATATGTTCTGCATTTATTTTAATTAATACAATAGTACATATAATACTTGCCAACTTCCTTAAATTCTTCTAGATGAAATTAACCTGTGAATAATATGATTCAGGATTAAGGATATTAGTATTCAGAATTACAAACATCATATATTTATTTAATGTAATCATTGTTAAGTATGGCGGTAGTTACATTTAACTAGAATTCTTTAGACATACATGCTCAATTACAAATTCACTTTAAATACCAGTCTAAAAATAAGACTTGCATATTTATCCTAGGGTTGAGGGCGACGAGGGTGAAATTCAATGCAAACTCTTTTCAAATATTTGTACAGTCCTTTCCGTTAATTGGAATAAATTTTATCGCCCTTTTCTGGCTGAGAGCGTTGTAGCTCTGGCTTGTTCATAAAAGTCAACTGAAATGGAGGCAAAGCACACAAACGCCAGTTCCAGTCACAGTTTAGCTACCACTCACCGTTTAAGCCTCCTACAAACCTAACCTATTTCCTCTGTTAAAACTCTCACCTGTCACCGATCGTTCCATAATAGCGTTTAAATTTAGCAGCTGAATTTTCACAGCCACTAAAATCCACACACTTTATAAAATACATTTCCTATTTTCTTGTTAGAACATTGTTAACATATCTTTTTAAGTTCAATTCTTTACAAGTTTCATATTCAATTATGAGAATCTTCGTTAAATTTGTTTACAACCATATAGGCAGAAATATTTTTTAATTTACCTTTTATTTTATGATATGACACGTTCCACCCCTTATTAAAATGTTTTATGAAAACTTAACAATACATTTCACATTCACTAAACATACCACAAATGCTCCAAAGTAACTATTAAAATTCAACTGTTTGACTCCATATTTGTAATTAGTATCATGGACCTGAACCTTTCCTTTATATTTCACACCATTGCAAATGCCAGTTAGGATTTCAGCATTAATATTTAAATACAAAACAAACTATGTTAGATAACCCTTTCAGGTCAACCATTGTTTCAAAGGTTTTAAATTAGTTATAAATTAAAAGCAATACATTTGTCTATTTAAACTTTTTATATTTTATAAAATAAAAGTTTTGTAAATATCTTTGTAGTTTGGAATAATCCTAATGTTTCGGCCAGAAGGATCGGCTATTTCTTCTCGTTAATATTTAAATACAAGAAGGTGTGATAGAATTTTTGAAACGTAGGATTTCGAACTTGATATAAATGGGCGTAATCTTCTCTCATTATATATATATATATATATATATATATATATATATATACACACTTTTACCATAAACAGTCTAGAAGGTAACCAGATAAAAACGGTTGTAAATGATTCCGAAAATTATCTTTTGTATTGAATTGAACTAATAACAAAAAATGGTGTTCAATGATGATTAACAGGTGGAAATCTTACATTTTAATCAGGTTTAGGGATAACTTCAGAATTAACCTTCTATTTAGGCCTTCAAATGCTTTGAAATTTACAAAAATTTAGGTTAGTGCTGTCTAGAGATTCTAGGATATTTAGGAATTCAGCTACTTTTAATGTAAAAACAACATCTTCTCTGTACAATTTTTTAAAGTTATTAAAATCAAATATTACTGTTTGTCCCTTATGCTTTCCTTGCTTCTGTACTATTTAGCTGTTAGGCATTCTTATCGAAAACATATTTTTTTTAAGCTGTTAAAGCTCCTGTATTTTTTTTGACACTTGTCCTTCCCTACCTTCCACAACATTGAGTATATAGGGTTTCGCTATACGGTTTTTCCTAAATTGACTGAAACTCCTCGGGATCTTTCCCCCCATGAGGCTAAATACTTTTCAGAACCTTCTATTATTCTTCAGGAAACATTTATCAAAAATATGTAAATTTTTCGAGTGCAATGTATTTTTTTGAGGACAAAGGTAGTTTGAAAATATTCGCTTTAATGCACTATTCACAGTTTTAAAGGATGCGTTCAGACCAGAAAAAATAGAAGTATAAGCATTTTATGAAAGCAAAAAAAAATTGAATAATCAATTATTTTAGAAGGTGCCATCAAATTTATTATTGGACTTAGCACAGTATAAATAATAATTACTTTTATCGATTTAATTAGAAATAAGATAACCAATTTTATTCCGACTAGTTATGAAACTACTTTTATACTTCTGCTCTGAATGCCTCAATTATGGTGGCCTGCATGTGGAGTGATATAAAAATGTAGAGGCTTTGGGTGACCTAAATTACTAATATATTAATCCGAAGACCTGGGTTTGATTCCCTCTACAGTCATGAAAATTAACGTGGTGGAGGTTTCAACAATTCATTCACGCTAGAAACAGGTAGAGCCCATAAACATAAGCTAGATATATGTAGCTGACATGTTAACAAAAAATGAACAACGAGTTTTGTATATATATATATATATATATATATATATATATATATATATTAAAATTTTTTTTATTATATTTAAGAAGCTCTGGACTGATATTGCTTGAAAAAATAATAAAAATAACACGAACACAAAACAATAAGCAAACTATTGAAAAATACAAACAGTAATAACTATAATAAAAAAACATAAGTTCATCAACAATAATAACACATTATTAAAATAAATAATCACAAATAAGTAAACTTATTATATAAGTATATTACAGACATTGTATTTATTAGGCAAAATTCCTTGAAATATTACACACGTAATGAGAACACAGACCCACCACATAAAAAATCATGCGATTGGAATGAAATTGAAATGTTTTAAATTAAAAAGTTTTTATTTTTCAACCTTTTTCTATTATTCAGTTGGAGGTGTGGAATTTTATAATTTCTGTGTACCTATAAATATTTATTACATTTATTTATTTAATATAAATTGTGATAAAAGTCAATTCTTATATCAAAAGGTATTAAGGGCTTGGGTTGGCCAGTAGCAGTCTGGTGTTGTTGGTCTTTAATGATCTTAGTAAATCTAGAGTCGTGCCTGGAGAGAAATAGAAATTGATTTGATTACGAAATTACTAAATAAAATTCTTATTTCCATCTTGTCTAGAGCGTAAAGTGTAGGTGAGTATACATGTTTTTTTTTTTTGTTTTTTTAATTTAAGCCTACGTGTGCTTATATGTTTATTAAGGCTAATAGGGTCTGGTTATCTACGCATTACCCCATATTCTGAGAATTATATTCACTAATATATGCTGAAACTAAAGTTCGCAAGCAGGTATTAAGTAAATTAAGCAGATTTTCTACAAGTTGTATGTGTGAATAACCCTATTGTTATCCCACAATCCATTTTCTATTACTTCTATAATAAGAACCCTTATATGTTGCCTAAAATAGAATAAGTATAAGGAAACTGCATACCACTGTAAAAAAAAGGATAACTAAAATCATAAATGCTTGAAACCCAATTAATAATGTAAGTAGAGAGTTTTATTATTTCTTTTGATACAATGCCAACAACTTTTATTTTAATATAACGTTGAGTGTCGATGTTGCAGGATCCAGTATTTAGGGAAAAGAAAGATGTCTTCTTCCAGTATTTAAATGCATAAAGACTAAAAATTTATTTTCCCTAAAAAATTTTGTTTTCCCTTCTTTTGTAATTTTATAAGGTGGACCTATTCTTCCTCATCAACTTAGTCCAGAAAATATGCCTGGACTGAAGTATATTTATACTGACTTATATTTTTGATTTAACTCCCTTTTTGTTTATTTTATTCTGTGGATTTCATCCAGAAAAATTGGAATAATTTTAAAGGACTTCTCTCTAATAAGTCATGATATTTTTAATATACAGTCAGACTTCAGATATTTATATTAAATTTGTTCATTCTTTGAAATAAGTTTCAAAAGAATCAGCCCTTCCAAACATCAGTATTAAATTAAATAAATTAGCACCACATGAAATCACTTTCAACTTTCATTAATGAAAATTGGCATTATTTAGAGATTCATCCATGTCTTTCTTAAACTATAAAAAATGTTCATAAAATTTGTGTAATTCTGATAAACATACTAAAATAAACATAGTGATGATGTGGAACATAGTCTTCTGCTTTTTAAACTAATTTTTGATTGAAAACTAATATTATATTTAATTTTAATAGAGCACTAGACCTTTAATGCTCAAAATATAGTCTTCCAAAATCCAAAAGCTGTCACATTAATATAATGAAAATTTTTATTTTTTTAAAGTTATTATATAAGGATTTTCTTAGACTCTTATTTTCACTTAGACTCTTATTTTCACAGTACTCTGGCAGAAGAAGTTTTGCCTAATAAACTACTAATGAACTAAATTCATCAGTTGTCTCTTTTGGGGAATAATTTATGTTTTTGAGCTTGAAATTTAAGCTGGACATGAGATTTTCAGTGATACAGAAGCATTAAGTAAAAATAAGTTGGTTTAGCTGAAGAATTTCCATAAAATACAAATAACTGTATTAATATTTGAGTTAGAGAAAAATGGTAGAATAACAATTGTAGAGCATTACATACATATTTCTAAATAAAACTCAAGGGTTGTCTGATTTTCAAAGGTAACTTATTATTTATATTAGTTGGGGATCAATGATTTTTACGTTTCTAACCGGTCTAAAAAGTAAGGCATAGAAATAGAACCTTGTCTCCTCCCCCCCCCCATTTGTTACTCATCTACTCTAAAACAGGCCGGAAGATTTCTATTGAACGAAATTTCTATTAACGTTCTAGAAGTTCTTTTCTCTAAAAAAGTAGTTTATTCCTACAGACTTATATTAGTAAGTCAAGTATCCCATCTAATCAAATAAATAAATTTCTTATTTTATTGATCGAACATTGTAAAAATCAAGTCCATATTTTTAGAATGAAATTATTTTATATTTAAAGTTCAATATTAAAGACCTTAGAAAACCACAAGACAGACATTTTGAGGTCGTACTCATGACGCGATTTTAAAAAAATTTCTTCAAATGTCCATCGATCCTACCCAGGAGATGACGAAAATGAGGTCCGTTCAAAATTATACATATATATATATATATATATATATATATATATATATATATATATATATATACATATTTGTCTGTTAACGCTCTAGCGGTCGCAATTTTTGTTTAATCGTTACCAAACTCGAAATTTGAACGTTTTATGCAAAAAGACAGATCAAGTTCGTTAATGGCTGAAACCGGACCAGAGGGAGGGGGGGTTTAGAGGAAGGATTTTCGAAAATTCGAAATATCTCCGTTACCGTAAGACGGATCAAAAAATTGCATAGAACCAATCTTATTGCAATGTAAACTTGCTATAAATATTGGTACATATACATTTATTCTCTATCTCGAATATTAACCGAGATATTTGCATTTTTATGTTTTATGTAAATGTGGGCTGATAACGGTCGAGTTTCCCGTCAAAAGCTAGTACGGCCGTTACTGTTCCGTAACTGTAACGGTTCGGCTCTCGTATGGAGATTTCTCTATTGTATAACTTCACGTGGGAAATCTGCTTAGTTTACGCAGCCCCTGCGAGACGGACTTCTTTTTAAATTAACTTTTATGTCATATGAGACGTTCCACTCCTTGTTAATATAATTATTATATTCCTCATATTTTTATAATGAAGATGTTGATTCACAAGAATGTAGATACTTATGAATTCCAGGTAAACAATGCAGAGTTTGTGTGTTTACCATAAAAGTGCTTTATGTAAGTACTCTTGATAATTGAATTTTTTTTTCTCGCCTGAAAAAATTACGACGAAGTGAATGAATAAAATTTTATTATATAAAAGAAGAGAAAACTCGAAGTTGAGGGTTGAATGTATTCTTTCTAAAAAAAAAAATAAAATAAAGAATAAAATAAGAAAAACAAAAAGAAATGGCAGGACTTAGGGAGAATTTCAGTGAGTGAATGGGGAGGCATTTGGGGTCAGCCGTGGGCATTGTAGGGAATATTTGTAAAGAACATCTACCCAACATGGTAGCGGAATAATGAAGGATTGCTACCAACAAAGTTCCCTTTCATGCTTTTTTCCCCTTTATCTGCTCCATAATATACCTCCGCACTCGTTACATACTCCCATCACTATTTTATGTACTATACATTATATTATTATATATATACTATATATATATATTATTTCATTATTGATAATTATGAAAGAATAATAAGGAACAAGTAGTCACGCAGGGGCTGCTTAAACTAAACAGATTTCCTACATACTGTTATAACACATATGTGATATCATATCTCCACATGCTCCCTTTTACTAAGTAAAACACAAATGAAGGCTGAAAACAAGACAGAAAGAATAACTCACTGATTATTCCAGCTACGGAAAACTGTATATAACAATTCTAGACCATAGGTCCTATAACATTTTACGATCCTACTCATAATAACGAAAGTCCGTCACGCAGGGGCTTCGTAAACTAAGCAGATTTCCCACGTGAAGTTTTACAATAGAGAAATCTGCCTAATAACAACTGTAGTAGTATGAAACTTCTATACCTATTCACGAGGGACGAATAGTTACAGAAACGGCCGCCAGAGCTCTCGGCGGAAAGTCCGAACAGCTCCTGCCGACCACACACCTAATAAAAATGCAAATATCTCGGTTAATAATCAAGATAGAGAATAAATGTATGTAACAATATTTATAGTAAATTTAATTTACAATAAGATTGATCCTGTTCAATTTTTCAATCCGACGTATAGTAACGGAGATATTTTGAATTTTTGAAAATCCTCCCCTCTAAACCCCCCCCACTGGTCCGATTTCAGCCATTAACGAACTTGGTCTTTCTTTTTACATAAAACGACTAAATATCGAGTTTGGTAACGATCAAACAAAAATTGCGACCGCTAGAGCTTTAACAGACAAATATATATATATATATATATATATATATATATATATATATATATATATATATATACAGTTTTGAACGGACCTCATTTTCGTCATCTACTAGGTAGGATCGATGGACATTTGAAGAAAAATTTCAAAAATTCCGTCATGAGTACAGCCTCAAGCCTTAAGGGAAATCTGCTAAAAATATTTGAAATTTTCGAATTGCCCTCCCCATCTGAACCCCACTATTCCTGGTAACACTATTGCAATAACAAATATAATCTTTAGTGTAGACTGAAACGGTTAAATATCGAGTATGGTTTATTTATTTATTTATTTATTTGGAGCTTCGCAGCTTTGGCGATGTTGCTCGGGAAAAAAAACTGTATAAAATTGGAAAAAAAAAAAAAAAAAAAAAAGCAAAAAACGAAACGCAACAAAATTAATTTAAACGAACATAAAATAACATAACAAAAATATAACATGGAAAATAGATATGGTTTAGATCAATAAAACCTTAATTGATCATTACACAACGAATTTACATGTTTCTCTTGTAAAAAAGAACTCTTGAAAACAATATTTAATATTTAAACCTAGAATAAAGTGGTCCATGATATAACAGCTAATTGTTCATCCCAAGTAATTGTTTTCCTCTCTTCAAGAATACCCAAGGTGCAAAAGAGAGTTTATTTTTTCTCATTTTAAAAATAAATGAGTATTTCCACACACCACCAATTAAGCAAAATTAAATGCTTTGATTTTTTTCCAACGGTATTTGAAAAATATAATTAAGAAAACAAAGAAGAAAAAAACGTTGCTCAATAATAGATAAACTCTAAATTAAATTTCTCAAGAGGAAAGGTGTGTGAAAATAGAAAGAGAGAGAGAGAGAGAGAGAGAGGGGGGTGAGAGAGAGGGAGAGAGAGAGAGAGAGAGAGAGAGAGAGAGAGAGAGAGAGAGAGAGAGAGAGAGAGAGAGAGAGAGAGAGAGAGAGAGAGAGAGAGAGAGAGGGTATTAGTTTTAACATTATGGTTACCCAATGGTAGTAATGGGTTCTTGGAATACTACGGATTACATAAGAACCCTCTGAAAATATTTCCCCTTTGTTGGTAATAACTATTTTATCTCAGTAAATAAAGATTTTTGAGGCACCAGTTCATAGAGCTGCTCGTACTAGAAGTTCTTCTGGCTAATTAACAGCTCTTGTAGAGCTTGGAAAATTGAATAATGGCTTTATGATATTTTAAAATTAATTCTTACACGATCATGGATGGATTAGAGTAGTTAATCTGGAATTAAAGAAGGAGCTTGAAATAAATTAATACTGAACAATTAATTATTTAATGAACTGCCTGAGTTGGTTTTTAAGTGACTAGTAATTATTTTGAAGAAAACGGCGACTGAATTAAAATTTAATAAAGTTTTCTGAAAACGCTTATGGGTGAAGTAAGAGAAAATGAGTCTAGAAAATAGGCGGGAGGAGTAGGGAAGAGAAAGGGGGAGTGAGATAGTGGCATTAATCAAGAGTGGAACCCTAAGGACCCCCAGCTCCTGCATATAAACTAGCGCAAGGAGCAGCTAAAGGTTAGTTGTTGTAGCAGACTTAGAACCTTATCCTTCGGTTTAATGGAGGGAAGAAGAGTAAGTGGTCTCTCTCCCTTTCAAGCACAGGAATCCTCAAGGGAACTCC
The DNA here is from genome assembly GCA_019009955.1 of Riptortus pedestris. Lineage (NCBI taxonomy): Eukaryota > Metazoa > Arthropoda > Insecta > Hemiptera > Alydidae > Riptortus > Riptortus pedestris. The sequence goes on along the minus strand of CM032229.1, from coordinate 31,071,276 downwards.
TAGAGCCCTCTCTAGCAAAGAGATGGAAACTCTTAAGTAAATACCGACCTTAAATTGAAAGTGATTTTACTCCTGGATCTACTCTTAAGTGAAAATAATAGGATCAATGACGAGATTTTGGCGCGCGAGGGGGGAAAAAAAATCTCGGAAAGCCGTGAGCAAATTTATGCGGGCAATTTTTTTTCTCAGCTGGTTTAATGGAGTTCTCAATACCACTCTATCCTGAGCTAACCTTTCTATATCGAATTATCTACCGGGACTTGGATATCTCCATGTGTAATTTACTTTATTCTTCTCTTCCCGAAAGATTTTCATACAAGTTTAGAAAATCCTCGAGGAAAAACCATCCGGTTTCCATGGTGTTTTCCCCTTCCGAACTCTTGCCCACGCATGGAGGGGGTTTCCTCCAACGAATATGACAAAAGAAATTTTTCCGAACAACACATGTGTCTTGTGTTATTATGGTTTTCGAAATCCCAGCATCTATGGATGATAATATACTAGCGGCTCTCGGTATTATTGTTCTGTAAATTATTAAAGAACAGAAGAAGGAAAATAATCTAAAGAATTTATAATTTCCAAATAATCCTAGTTTTTATAATAGCTAAAATAAATGTACTGAGTCATTGATTTTAAGCTTTTATTTTTATTTATTTATATTAACGTCCACTTTTTACAACTAAGACTAATTGGTACGGTTTATCTACAGGTTATCACCCTTTTCTAGCCAGGGTGGAACTAGGGATTTTATTTAATGAATTCCGTCACTAAATAAATTCCTATTGCCCAGGCGAGAAACGAACTCGCCACTCAAGGTTTCAAGGACCATGTGAGATAAAGGCCAACGCTTTAACTCACATGGCTAACCTGCGCCCCTTTTATTTTTAAACAATTATGAAAATATACTGAAGACCAGTAGAGTGACTATATAAAAATTCACAATCAGTGCAACTTACCCACTAATTCATTAAATGTTCATGTTTCTCGTTCTACTTAATGGCCTCTTCAGGAAATTTAAATATATAAAAAGTTGGTCAAAATCGTATGCACGAAAGTCCCCGTTTTGTCCCCGAAACTATTTCCTAGGCCTGCAAACTTAATGTTTTACAGTTTTCCCTTTACTTAGTGTCGAAATGTGACCTCGATCCTATCTTAGTTGGGAAAAAAAAAGCGGAAAGTTACATAAAAGATGAAGGTGAAAAATGTGGGTCAAATGATAAGTGAATGTTCATTTCACTCTCTGTGTTTCACTTCCACGGACTTATCTTAAGGTTTAGGGAGTTGCAGATACGTAAAGAGATCCAACATCAGCGTCAAGTCGGTGTAAGAATTTCTTACTCATTCATGAGTTAATAACATATTTAAAAGTTGTAAATAACTCATCTTTCAATGGATGGCAGAAAGAGCTGTGTCATTATAAAAACCTGTTTGATACCCGAGTTGGCTACTACGACGGCTTCGGGATTCTGCTCACTTAGGAAAAGTAATATCTATGTCGTTGAACTCCTTATAGTAGCAGTTCGAAAGAAATATTTGAGCAGTACTAGAATTGTGAATTAAAGCAAGTAAAGGAATCCGAAGAGTATATTCCGGGGAAACATATAGTCTTAGCAATTTGGTGACATTTGCTAGTTATAGGTCGTTTAAGTTATTTGAAAGTTTATGGAGAGCGCAATGCACTGAGAGCAGCATTGACGTAAATGCATAATTGTTGCAGGTTTCCTTCAATCACCTGCCCCCAGTTCATCCTTACCTGGATAAGAATGGGTATTAAAAAAACCTATAGAAATACACCTGAGAGTAGCAGCCAAGTATTTCTAGGTTGATAGTTGAGTTCTGAAAGCTACAATATGATTTCACATTCATAACTCATAATTTAAAGAGAAACTGAGTACATAAGATGTACATGGCGTTATTACTGAAGGTGGTCACTATCGTCATGAGATAACATGCCTGCAAAAATCGTGAGGCTTGAAGATTCTCAACTATGACAAATGTCAAAGTGAAACATGTGTGGGTACTGAATAAGGAAACGGAACATATTGTCTGTGTCGACATTTTTAAATGTAATTGGTTTTCATTAACATATTTTTTTATTTTTTTAGTTAGCATCTGATGATAGCACATTAGTGCCGAAAGGACTGTTATAAGATTCTTTAAAAGAAAACCCTCGAAACTACTATTAATTATGCCATCCCTTGAGGTTATAAGTATGTGCCAAATCTTTCTTTAACATATCCCGAACTGAACATATGTTGGAACCTTCAATTTTAATTGATGAAAAACAGAAATATGTTGATCGTTCATCCTCTAAAGCTTTAATTACTCCCTTTTCCAACAAAATATTTTACATCCACTTTATGCTACTGGGACCGCTTTCCGACAGGTTACCACCCTTATCTAGCTAGGGTGGTACTAAAGATTTTATTTAATGAGTTCATCACTAAATAAATTCCTTTTGGCCCAGTCTATTTGCTCGACTCGCCACTCTAGGTTCATCATGTGAGATTAAAGCCATGGCTTATCATGACTACCTTGACCGCCGAAATTTAAATAATTGATCTTCAAATACTCAACAAAAAAAATAGAAGTTTCATGATCAGATGTTGATATTTTTTTTTGCTATTTATGAATATTGTGAAAATTTGAGATTAATCATTAATTCTCTGCCTGGAGCTATTCGATATGTTTGGAAGCTATTTATATGTAGAAGTCGATTTTATATCAAGGGGTTGGGTCTTTATCGGACTGTTATCGGGATATGATGATAGCCCGGGGCGGAGTGAGATGGTCGGATATAAGGGAGGCTGGATGCGTGTGGGCTGGGTAAAGCTTTTAGGGGCTGCGTGACGAGAATTCAGCACCAGCACTTGATGAATTCACATAAGGAACACAAAACGTCAATACGGCCCCTTGCCTATGCAGATCCCGTAGCTCCTTCAATCAGCTACAAGCCAGCCAATAGAAGGAGGGGATACAGCTGCCGTCTATACCACGTCATACTCCAATACTCCAACACAATCACCAACTCTACACATCCTCCCCCGCCTCTTCTATTCCCGCGAAATTCTTTGACAAACGTCAAATCATATGGTGAATAGTCACAAACCAGCTTTCTAAAACCCACCCTAGTCCTTTACCTAATTTTACTACAACATACTGCTATATTCTTGTCACATTTAATACTCTAAAAATAATGAAACGGTTTTGTTCTTAAGCACAAAAAAAGGTTTAGAATGTTTAATCACAATATGTCTTTTTATTCTTCAACTCATGACTCAGAAAACAAAAACTATCTTGTGTATCTACAAAACATATGTTTCTACACCTAACCTATATCTTACAATTCCAAAGAGATATAAATACAACAGAGATATAAATATAAGAGATATATAAATCTCTCATTATAATATTCACTCCCTAACAGGTTTCTATTAGAACAACTTTTTCAAAATATCATACTTTGAGTAATATTAAATGGTTTTGAGTAATCGACTTATTCAACTTAGATCGCTGATTACGCGTTGATGGATCTGGAAGATTCCATCCAAATGGGGAAAATATATTTTAACTTGACAGGAAAATAACTGGGGCACTGTCTGAACGTCCACGTCATATGAATAAGTGAACTATTGCCTTATTCACTCTATAAGCATCTCACGTGGTATACATATTCTGGCGAGTTCAATTCCCGCCAGGGCAATAGGAATTTATTCAGTAATGAACTCCTTAAATAAACGTAAAAAATAGACTTAAATAAACGCAAAAAATAGACTTTAATAAATAATAATAATAATAATAATGAAGAACATTTGGATTAACAACAAATTTTTATTCACAACTTTCAGGGAACAGCCAATATTTATATAATGTTATTAAGTAATAAAAACTGGAATGTTTGTAGTGATATATTTTACAATAAGGTCAAAATGTCAGCGGCATATTCTCATAAATATCCAAAATATTTAAATATGGAAATATAGAAATAAATAATTTATTCTTAGGGTATGTTGAAAGAGTAGAATTGATTTAACTATAGAAATTTTAAGGTATCTTAGTCAATTTCTATATTTTTGGTAATAACGTTAGGATTTTCTTAGCAGATCTCCTTTGAGAAAAATCAGCTATTGAGATTGTTCTCATAAAGGTATTTTTTTAAAACTGTCTTCAAATGTCCATCGATCCTACCCAGGAGATGCCGAAAATGAGGTCCGTTCAAAATTGTTTTTATATATATACATATGTGTATATATATATATATATATATATATATATATATATATATAGAGAGAGAGAGAGAGAGAGAGAGAGAGAGAGAGAGAGAGGGATCTCCCAATTTGCATCTGATGGTTCCTAAACTCAAAGTTTAACCGTTTTATGTAAAACTGAAGATCAAGTTCGTTAACGGCTGAAATTGGACCAGAGGGAGATGTAATATAAAACATCTCCGTTATAATGAGTTATATATAAGAATCTCAATTTCGTCAGGTCCACCTCAATAGTTGATTTCTCTTGAATAAAAAAATCTAAAAATTAAAACAGAGCCTCGGAATGATATATTCAATGTGTACTAAAGAGAAATCGTAAAATGATTTTCTCGCCCCTGTTTTTTATCCCCCGTTTCAAAGTTTTAAAATAAAAGTTCCTTCAACAGTCATATGTATAAAATTGATGTTCAAAAAAAAAATATTTTTTATATAGGAGCCTACATTTAAAAAGTCAATTCACACTCTATAAAACTTCAAGTTAACAGCTGGAATATAGCTTTTGCTGCGGTAAACGAAGAATTCTTAACATTCTGCTTCCTAATATAGGAACACCATATTACGAGTCGTAAAGTTTAGTTTTCAGGATACTAATGAAATATCTAGATCCTCCCTTTATATGATGTAGACCAGAAAACTTCTGCAAGAAAAAGTTCCTATCATCCTACTTACTCTCCGATATTGAAGAAAATTGGTTTTACTTCAGTCCCAGACTTTTCAAATTTCCGTGGAAACCATCTCCGAAATCACTTAGAAGAAAAATTAGAAGTACAGTTTTATTCAAATATAAATGCTTATTGACTTTATTGGAGGGAAATCACTTTATTGTATAAACTCATTGGAAAAAAACTTTATATTTGGCTTCCTTTTTTCGACTTCCTTGTTCGAAGTTGTTAGTGTTGATGATGAATTTGGGGGAAAACTGAGGTCATAATTGCCGAGCTGAGTAAACGTTCTACGATGGGATGGATTTATTGTAATCAAGATAAGCTTCGATTTTCAAAGGAATTATCCGTTTTGTTCTTCCCTGAATCCATTTTTACTTGTTTCGGTGTAAAGACTTTATGTACGGACTTATTTCGCAAACACAAAGTGACTCGATGGGATTTTACATTAAGGACATTTCTAACGATTTCTCTTTTGATTTAAAATAGTCTAAGGAGAAAGAAGTGCTCTACAGGGGGGTGAAAATAAAGATACATAACTTTCTTAGTACCTATTAACGATACAGAAATTTTGTTTAGGTCCCTTCCTGTTTACAGTAAAAAAACATGTATAAATTAGGTTCTTTTTGTTCTGATGCATTGTAACGGAGTTATCATATACAACTTTCCAATGATGTAATTATATGTGAAGAGAAGCAAAACATTATTTAATTTAATAGGTTTATATCATGTGAGTTTAGTCATTGATTGGTTTTAATCTCTATATGGTTGATCTAGGGTGGAGAGTTCGATTCTCGTCTGGACAATAGGAATTTAGTTAGTGACGAACTAATTAAATAAATACCTTAGTCCCACCCGACTATAAAATTGTGGTAACCTATGGATTACCTGTCCTAATTAGCCTTATTAGCACGAGGTGAACATTATTTCTTTTTTTATTTAATTATTCAGGTGTGTCGTAATTTAAGCGATTCACACATTTTCTTGTTATAATACTAAAATAGTATAGGTAAATCCACCTTATAAAAACCAAAAATAAAGGTTAAAAGATCTACAGAGGTAGATAAAAGTACAGTTATTTATTTATTTATTTTTTTCTCCAGTGGATATTATTCAAGTCTAGTGTTTGATTATTTAATGTTAAATCTGGTTGTAAATGCAGTGAAGTTGCTTGATATGTCCGGTAGTCTACACGTTAGTACTTGGTTCCCCACTATGGCGGCTGAGCCACATCTTCCTGCATATTTAGAGCCATCTGTATATATGAAAAGTCCTGACCTGTTTTCTGTAAGTATGTTCTGGTACTCGTGTTTGTAGTGTAAGGAAGAGAGTAGGTTTGATTTCTTGAATTTTTTTAAGGGAGAAGCTAGTTTTTTGTATATGTATTAGCCAGGGTGCTGTTTTGTGTTGAACATTAATAAATACCCATAACAATATCATATGGTGCCCACACTAGAATTTTTCGACACGCATTATTGAATAATATCTATGAAGTAATTCATTTCTTTTGCGTCTATATACGGTATCATCAATAGTTTCATCCAGGAAATCCACTTCACCTACCTATTGCAAACAATTTCCAATTATTCTTTCGTAATGTTAGCTGGGAAAACAGTTCAAAAAGCCCTGAGGTATTGAGTTCCTAGTCCCAGGTCTAAGTGCTGAAAAATCACTGCGCTGATTTTATTATTCTGTTCCCGCTTGATTTCATAAACGCTTTCAAATTCGACCATTGTTAGAATGATTCCCTTTAATTTATATAAACATGTCCCACTTTTCAATAGTTCTAAAAACTTCTCATTGGCTTTTGTGAAATGATTGATTTCCAAATTATGAACACTCATATCGATGACGATTTATTTCTCAATTAGTAATTTTTTTGTACGTGATCGAAAATTTGGTCAACAACACGAACGTATAACAAATTCATTATATCATTTCCCTTTAAAGGCTTGTAAGAGTACTGAAAGTAGTAATGCCTATCATAAACGTACATTGAGTGAACTTAAGTCACCTTGACGCACTTATTACTATTTGATTCGTGCCGACTCGAGTGGATTCGACTCACGAATCTGCCATGAACTCCTTCCGTCGAAACTAAATGTGAAAAAGAGAGCCTGTCATCATGTCTCTAAAGAGCTTTCTGCAGTAAAAGTCTCTTCCAGCACTTCCTTATGTCTTCTTCCATCTCCTCAGTTTTTTTAAGCCCTCTCCATTTATCTGTTTGGTTGTAAGTATTTTAATAGATAATGCAATTATGTCGTGACGAATTTAAATAACAATAGTCAGCCATGAAAGGAGCTGTTTAAATAGTGAATTTCCATATGTGAATAGGTTCTTGGGGAATTATAAAGATTTCCAAAATTGGCAGAAAACATATTATGATTATAAAATGTTATAGTAATTAATAATAAAACTTTGCGGATAGGGTGCTGAGACACGCTGTGGTGGGACTCAAGTTTTACTAAAACTCCAGTCTTACACTTAAAAAAACATCGAATTTTTCCTATAAAAAATTCAATAAAATAGAAAAACAAAAAACCATAATAAAAAATTCTGTGGGAAAAATATATTTCTTTAATATGTGAGTGATGCTATATGCTAATATCGAAAAACAGTCAAAATATCAAATTCCAATTGTTGGACTAAAAACAGTCACTACCCGGTTCACCTGGTTGAATAATGACGTAATTTTGAAACTGTAGTAAAGTTATAAACTATGTGGGGTGCTTTGGTTTCGAAACCAGGTACATCCATTTTTTTTTCAAAAACATTTTTTTTTTAATTTTTCATAAGTTTTTAACGCCGGAAATGATGTATTGGACGCGTTTGTTCCAAAACCATCTAGATCCTTTCAAAATCAATACCGGCAGATAATGAAAAAAATGTGTGTTAAACTGACTTTTTAAAAAAATGAAATCTATTCTGATCAGTCCAATTTTTTGGAAATGGATGTACCTGGTTTTGAAACCAAACGCCTCATGTCATGATTGTCAGAAAGACGTAGAAAATCTAAAGAAAAAACTTACGAAAATTTTACCTTCTGACTGAGATAGGATCAAACGGTTATAATGTACAATAAAATGATGATTTAGTTTCATTTGAATTACTACAGAAGTGACAAACCTATTTGTCGCTACTGCAACAGGCCGTTGAGAGTAGAACACATTAACTAACTGCAAACAAGTAATAACGTAGCCATGACCCAGAAATTTATGCCAAATACTAGCCGGTAGTAGACAATTTATAGATGATATTTTATAATTATTTTAGAAATAATGGATTATTGGATGAAATATAATATATAGCAAGCACTGTATTTTTGGAATATAAGATTTCCTTTTCTTTCTTTTATTTTTTTTTACTTTTTCTTTCTTACATTCTATATTTAATTTTGTGCATTTTATTTATTTTTTTACATTTATAAAATTTAGTTGTGTAGATTTTTAATATTTATTTAATTTTGTAAAATTATATTCTCCCTTGTTTAAAGATGAATCGTCATTGTAGCGGTATCTCAAATAAATAAAAAATAAAATATAGATGAGACTGATTCTATTACCCACTGGCTTAAATTGACTTCTTGAGTAGTCGAAGCCAGTAGTTGAAGGGAATTCAGCTATTGAGGTGGTACTCATGATGGGATTTTCGAAAAATGTCTTCAAATGTCCATCGGTCCTACCCAGGAGATGACGAAAATGAGGTCCGTTCAAAATTATATATATATATATATATATATATATATATATATATACTAGCATATATATATATATATATATACTAGCAAACCCGGCGAACTCCGTTTCGCCACCAGATGGCTTCGTTTTATGTAACATTTCGTTTGGTGATTAAAAGATGAAGAAAACTTCTTTTTTTTTTATATTTGAAAAGGAAAAATTTTATTTCATTTCACAACAGTAATGAATTCAATTCAATTACAAAAATGAAGTGTTATTTAGTTGCACTTCTCTAAGTAAATGAAAGTGAATCCAAAGTAAATACTGAATCGAAGCGTTATACGTGTCCGCAAATTATCCGTTTCATTGAAGTGCTCTTTGGTAAACCACATTTTTTGTTTTTTGGTCTGACGTTAACACAAACAAAGCGGATGGTTTCCAACTCGTGAACACGCAACGTATAACTGCCCATGTGAAAAACAATGATTTTCTAAATTTATCCCGCAAACACTAAGCGATTGACCTTGCGACTTGTTAATTGTCATTGCGAACGCAAGGCGAACTGGAAATTGCAATCGTTTGAAGTCAAACGGAAGATCAGTCGGAATCATTGGTATTCGAGGAATACATACATTTTCACCTGCGTACTTTCCGTTAATAATGGTTGCCTCAATCAAATTCGGCATAAGTCTTTTTACCGAAAGTCGAGTACCGTTGCAAAGTCGCGGTGGATTCAAATTACGCAATATCATAATAACTGTACCAACTTTGAGTTGCAAGTTATGTGGTGGAAATCCTGGTAACTCCAGAGAGTTCAAAAACTCCGTTGGATAATTTACTACATCATCGGGATTTGTTATGGAATCAACGGATTTGTATGTCACCAAATCGCCAGCAATTTTTGATTGAATGGTGAAATTCAGTGCGTGTACATCATTATTCTTTGCGGCAAGAATTGCTCGTTGACTTAACCAAGCATAATTCTGATAATTCTCACTAATGTTTGGGAAAACATTTTCAATAAGAGCTAATTGAGAGTCTACAAATCGGCAAAAGTCGTTGGTAAGAGTAATTAATCCAGATGTCGCATCAACTGGGACTTTTCCATTTCCAACAGCTAACAATTGTTGCCCTGTTTTGCTGTTTGTTTGTGACGGACTTTTTTTAAATTGTATATATTCTGAAACTAAAACTCTAAAAATAAATAACAACAATAAGATATGGTAAAAATGCTTGCCATATTTGGTGAATATCTGTAAATATTCTTGTTATAAAAAAAAAATTAAAACCTTCGACACAGTTGCGAAACTATAATGGTTTTCATCATAGATACCCCTAATAAAAGGAAACAAAATCTAAAAAATGAAAAAAAATGCATTTCCTGTATGACAGCATTCAGTTCAAAATAATGGTGTCGTTATTAGAGCTACAAGGACAGTTGGGTTCGCCGTATGAGACAACTACTAATTTACTGACAACGTGTTTGCAAGTTTTAACTAGCTGCCCTGTTCTCATCAACAATAAACTAGACATCCGCTAAAATTGTATAGCCCGGAGAGTTTGATAAGGTGAAAGCACATGAGTTAAAAGATAAATACCTTAATAGCATAGCTCAAGTACCAATTCGAAAAAGAAAAAAAACAAGAAATCTTACTGCCTACATATGTTTTATAAAACCCAATGAGAAGATCGGTTTTAAAGATATTTCTGCTACTTGAGATATATTGATGGGAAAATTTCACAAAGCCTCCATCGTTGATCCTGATTCCAAACTCAGCATTTCTTCAAATTCATATATTTTTTATTTGAAGATTATTAAATGTCTAAATCCCTTGATTAGTTCCAAACTTCTTATTACTAATTTTCGCTCTACTAGAAGAGGTAGTGACTGCTTAATTTCATTGAAAAAAGGAAAATGTTCCTCCAAAGACACAGAACTGGCCAATGATTAAAATAAGAGATAAAGATCTGAAACTAGTCATGTTTTACTCAGAATTTGTATCTAAACTTCTCTGAAAATGGCTAAATGGTTACAGAAAGCAAGCGGGCAGCTAATAGATTCTCCCAGGGTGCGGCTATACTTAACTTAATAAATAATTAACATACCTAATTTATGTAAAGACCATCCTGACGCTCTGAATTGTCAACGAGTGTAAATCTAGTTTTCAAACTTGAATTTTATTAATAATGAAATGAAATTGACTGAATTAATACTTTAGTTTATATAAAAATCATCTCTATCTTCGTCGCAATAATAGATATTTTAATATTATATATCATGGAAACAGGAATGGGTTTTGTCGTAGACTAGCAGTGAAATAGAAATGGTTTCTCATAGAAATATTAAGATTGGATACACAAAATCGTCATAATAATCCATAATACAAATTTTCTGTAACTTAAACAGTAAAAGTACTGCCAATCATTTACTTTACCGGAAATATATATATACGTAGAGACAAATTCATGATTAGAATGGCTGTTATCCAAAAACTAATTTGTATAATAATGGTTTCCTGTCGAAATAGAAATTCTTTTTAACAGAAGCACTAAACAATCCATTTGTTGCCTTCAAATTATTTGTATTTTGAGTTCTGAGCATGGAATGATGTATCTGAAGGAATGCCTATTGGCCGAACATTGATGAATTTATTATCGTTCTTGAATCAAATTAATCGCGCCAAAATAAAACGAATGTATCTTTCATCCGGAGAAATCATATGATCAAGTTTTGTTCAGGATTTCTGTTGTAGTACGTTAGAAGAATGCATGAGGTTTATAGTCTTGTCGTTCATATTAACATGACTCACTCCATTAATACGTATACAAACACTTTCCCAGCTCTATTAAGGCATTTTGCTTGAACACGAAGAAAGTCTTTGGTTCATGGCCTATGGCGGAAGTCAAAATTCATAAATGTAATTACCGACTTAAAACCAAAATTTTTAATCTAAACACAATTTGTTCTTTACATTTTTTTCGATAAAACCAATACTAACGAAGATATTGATGAATATGTATTGTCACGTCGAAGGAAACTGCCCCTTCTAGTTAAAAAAATTAGATTTTCATATAGTTTATTTCGTATCATTCGATAATTGACTCAAAAACTTAAAAACTCATCGAAATCTTCGTCTATCAGCGATTCAGTAACAAATGGGTGGATAGACAAACAGACAATATTTTGAAATTTCCATGTTATTGATCTTAGAATACTCTGAAACTTAAAAAAACAAAAAATTCATTTAAAATTAAATAGAAAATCAAACAAGCCTCAGAGGTTCATTTTTACAGATGTCTGAATTTTGAAAAATATGTTTAATGTAGTAATAATTCCAAAATTTATAACCCATTTTTTTGAAATCATTTATTAAAATAATTCATAGTCCTGAAGTTTATAATTTTTTAACTCTAGTAGCTACTATCTTATATGAACGTGATTGGTCTCCATAATTAGATGGAAATAATAAATATTTTATTTCAATATGCTAATGATGAGAGTGGTATTACTAAGTTATGTAACGAAAATATTCTGACATTTAGGCTTGGGGCGGGCTAAGTAATTTCGAGATTGAAAGTAACTGTTCGTCATAGTAAGCTTTTTACTGATTCACGAAGGAGCCATCGAGGAAAAAGTCTTACCCTTTTTTTTTCCTTTATTTTATCTTTTTTGGGGGGTTTCTCTCCTTTTTTTATCTGCTCGGGATGCAAGATAAGTTTGGGGCTATGTAATTGCATTAGCTTTTAAAGAAAGCCCCCCACCCCCTTCGCGAAACCATAATTTTCATTTAGGAAATATTACTACGTCCTGATTTATATTCCTTGTCTCCTTCATGGCATTACTGTAGTAGAACTTTATTAAGTACTCTCTTAATGAGTGGGCCTGCTGAAGTTTTTTTTTAAGTTTTTTTTTTTTTTTTTTCTGTCACGAAATAATAATAAGCTTCTAAATTATATACCAAGAATTTACTTGATAAGATCCTTAACTTGTAAGCTTGCTTTACAAATCAGTCTTTAATTAGATTCTGGAGATTCGTATTTTAAATCTTTCTTCGTTAATGGATGCTAATTTAAATTTCTTAATATATAATGAATGATGGTACTGACTGACTTTCTTTTTAACCTTATACCATACAACATAGTAAAAAATTCAGAAGTGATTACATGGGGATTATGAGATATGAATTAATATGTACAGCCATGGAATCCAATGATGCAACACAAATCGTAGGCAGTTTCAACAAACGAGCTATCGATATTTCGTATACTTCTAAAATTTCAACACTAAGAAGGTTACAGATAACCTCAAATACAGTGTAAAGAATCTGACCCCTCCCATGGAGTTATTTCCAAAGGTTTATATTGCAGTTTACGTAACACAATTATTAATCATCAATCGCCATCTTTAAATCGTAGCATGGGAATCAGCTATTGAGGTTGTCACAATCTTTGAAACATTTTATTCAAATGTCCCTCTGAGGCGACGAAAATGAGATCCTAAGTATAAATTCATAATAAAAGAATTTATTGTGCAAAGATTCACAATCCATGATATTTTTTTATTACTCGTATCCTGTGTATGAATCTTTTTTCAAAACATCACAGACTATATAACTCATAGACATGGATTGTACTCAATGGACGCATTTTTTTTTATCGTTACCGAACTCAATAAATAAGCCCTTTATGTAAAACTAAAAAGCCAATTCCAAAAATTCAAAACATCTCCGTTTTAATTATAGAAAAAGTGAATAGAACCAATATTTTATCAAATGTAATTTCCTGTAAATGTTTTTCTACATTTTTTTTTTTTTCTACTATCTTCATTATTAAACGAGATATTTGCCTTTTTTAGTTTTCAACCCTTCAGTAATTGCCCACTCCTGCTCATGTTATATTAACAATAAACTGTTATATCATGAATCGTTTTATTCGAAGGGAGTATACGAAGCATTGTCTTCATTGAACTTTTACTGCGTGAGACACTTTCAAATAGCGTTATGATGTCGTAGTTAAACGATTTTCCGGTTTTGACTCGAAAATGTTTGTTCGATCTCTACCATACTCTATTTTAGCAGTTTCATTCAACTCTAATATTCATATTTGTTTCCGGTGAGACCGGACCAGGAATAGGGGGGGGGGAGGACTCAAATTTCAAAATATCTTGGTTCCTATGAGTTGGATCAAATACTTTCGAAGTGAGCTATTTTGTATTGTATGCTTTCATCATACAATAAACCCCAACTACTGCATATCGAGTTTCGACTTAGAAATAGAGAATATATGGTGAGATGACATTATAATTGTGTCATTTCAGTAAGTGGGAAATCTGCTTAGTTCACGTAGCCCCTGAGTGACGGACATATTAACTTTTTATATATTTTTTACCTTTATCGAGTCTATTTGACTTCTGAATTAATTATATAATTTATTTCCAATCTTCTTATTAAGAAAATAAAAGTGTTCTTGAGATGAGAGTCATGAAGGCTCGTAATATATTTATTCTTTTACTGGCTTATTTGAAATAAGTGGCTCATTTATCCCTTCCACTTGGCTCAAGTCGCCGCCATATTCTCCGAGGGCAATTTTTCCAAGTCAGCATATTCTTCTACATTAGATGTTATTTTCCCCAACCCACCGCCCGGGAGGGACTTTGCTGATAACCCACAATTTTTTCATAGCTTTTTTGCCTCTAAGAGGTCTTTTCATATTACATATTACGAACATTTTATTATTTAAGTGCTCCGGTAGCCTAGTAATCTTCCCTTATATTCAATTAAGAATTATGCTATAACTTCAGAGCAATATAAAAATTCATACTAAATAATAATATTCACCAAATTATCAATAATGTCCAATCAATAAAAGCCACTAGAAGTACAAATTTGTGTGTGTTAACTAAGCATATTTCTCAACAAATGGAATAGTGACCCCATCTTGCCTAATCTCTATTAGCAAGTATTCTAAGTAAGCAACACTTTATGAAATTTCATATACTTCGGTAGTTTGATGTCAAAATTGCCAGAATAGGGAATTTACTGGAATTTGAGAATAAAAACATTTAAATTCGGTACTTGGTGGATTAATACTCGTGTTTCCCCAAATTCCTTTTTTACTTTTCGGTAATGTTGTCCATATGTATAGGGAAGACTAATGAGGACATCCATGTCGTGCATAGGAAACCCGTAGCCCAGGATTTTCGGAGTAGGCTGGTAATGGCGGCTAAAGATAAAGATCTTCGAGGTCTTTAAACCTAACACAGACACACACACACACACACACACACACACACACACACACACACATATACAGATTTATTTATTTTTTCGGGCGCCATTATAGACCTTTGAAATCTTAGCCGCCCCCGAACAAGACTACAAGGATTTGTGATCAGTGTTAGCAGATTTCCCTTAAGGGAAATCAGCTATTGAGGTCGTACTCATGACGCGAGTTTCGAAAAATTTCTTCAAATGTCCATCGATCCTACCCAGGAGATAACGAAAATGAGGTCCGTTCAAAATTATATATATATATATATATATATATATATATATATATATATATATATATATATATATATATTTGTCTGTTAACGCTCTAGCGGTCGTAATTTTCGTTTGATCGTTACCAAACTCGATATTTAAACGTTTTATGCAAAAATAAATATCAAGTTCGTTAATGGCTGAAATCGGACCAGTGGGAGGGGGAGTTTAGAGGGGAGGATTTTTGAAAATTCAAAATATCTCCGTTACTATACGTCGGATCGAAAAAGTATATAAAATCAATCTTATTTCAAATTAAATTTACTATAAATAATGTTATGTACATTTATTCTTTATCTTGAATATTAACCGAGATATTTGCAATTTTCTTTTTAAAGCTTCTGAGATGAGATCGGCTAACTTCGGGTCTAGTCGTGAGTTCCCGTAACTGTTTGACTCTTTCTATTCTGAAATTTCTCTATTGTAAAACTTCACGTGGAAAATCTGCTTAGTTTACGCAGCCCTTGCGGGACGGACTTTTTTTAGGCAGCTAGTGATCAACTGTACATAAACCACCCTCGTTAACCGAGACGGACCTGGAATGAGTTGTAATGTATTAAAATGAATAAGTAAGTTCAGTATTAGCAGATTTCCCTTAAGGGAAATCAGCTATTCAGGTCGTACTCAGGACGCGATTATCGAAAAATTTCTTTAAATGTCCATCAATCCTACCCAGATGACGAAAATGAGGTTCCTTCAAAATTATGTGTTTATATATATATATATATATATATATATATATATATATATATATATATATATATATATATATATATATATACTTGTCTGTTAACGCTCTAGCGGTCGCAATTTTTGTTTGATCGTTACGAAACTCGATATTTAACCGTTTTATGTAAAAAGACAGATCAAGTTCGTTAATGGCTAAAATCGGACTAGTGGGCGGAGGGGGGGGGGGTTAGACGGGGGTTTTTCCAAAATACAAAATATCTCCGTTATTATGCATCGGATCGAAAAATTGTATAGAACCAATCTTATTGCAAATTAATTGCTATAAATATTGTTATATACATTTATTCTCTATCTTGAATATTAACGCAGATATTTGCATTTTTATGGAGTCTGTGGTCGGGTATAGTTCGGATTAGATTGGCCATTTCCGTCGGCTCAGGTGGGAGGCTGTAACCTTACCTGTCGTTCGTAACCTTACCTTACCTTCGTTACATTGTGAGATTTATGCATTTATTACTTTTTGTTCATCCGCCCCCCCCCTTCTTTAGTTCTTGGACTACTAAAATTTGAGTTATTAAAATATAAATTATTATTCCAATTCAGAAGCCGTTTCAATTGGGAATTTATTTTAATTAACTGAAAGATTTCTCATTACCGTTTGTATTTAATCACGGTGGTGTTGTGTTACCAGTACGCAGATTTCTCTATTGTAAAACTTCACATGAAAAATCTGCTTAGTTTACGCAGCCCCTGCGTGACGGACTTTTTTTTTTTTAATTTGAGACAAATTTCTGCAAATCCTGCACACATTTTTTCTCATAAAAAATAATTGTTTATTTACTGGCGTAAATAAAATGTAGCACCCCAAAGCCTGTTTTCTGAAATTTATATATTTTACATTGCTGAATTTGATTATAGAGCAATATTTGTATAACAAGTCCTTGGGAAAGAAACTTTATGTGAACATTATTATTACTTCAGTACTAAAATGAAGAAAAATGTTACGCTTTGGTTGGTCTTAGAAAAACTTTCATCCCTATCTAAATAACTTAGGTGATTTATATTGTTAGATGAACTCGTAATTCTCTAATATTATTTGTCGACGACATTAAGGTATCTACGTTCGAAGAACATCCTAATTAGAGTTATCCCTACGATAACAGTACTTATAGAAAACCTAATGTAATATACAACAATCACTTTGTAGTTTATAATAAATGGTAGAATAAAAAAAAAAAACTAATATAAAACTAAGATATGCATGGCTTGAGTTGACTAATATTTCAATAAATATATGTCATTTCTCTGACAGGTGAATATATCTGACTTTGAGTATTTGGTCTTATTTTACAGAACCACTGACGATGATGACTCTGGTGACGTTGTCAGGTAGCTGTCTGACTCTCTTCTTAGTCTGCGTCATAGGTGCCATCTACTGTGCCAAAAATGAAAAATGCTGCTTTTCTCGTAAGTATATTGTCTTCATTAGATGTACGTATTAATTAGATGAGGGACCGTATCGTAATAATAAATATTTCTTGTTTTAATTATTGTATTAAACATCCATAAGTTAAACGGATTTTAGCAGATTTTGTTTATTGGAAATTACCTGATTGGGTTGTCTTTAAGATGCAATTATTTTCAATATTTAAATTCTCTCCATTTCATGTATCCTTTATGACCCTCACTCTTGTTGTTTTCTGAGAATACTAATATAGCCTATAGTCTCAGTCGAGTTAGTAGTAATAAACATACCAAGTTTCATAAAATTCAGTTCAGTCGTTCTGTTAACGCTCTAGCGGTCGCAATTTATGTTTGATCGTTACCAAACGCCATATTTAAACGTTTTCGTTTTGAATTTTGAAAAGACTTAACATATCCATTGTTATTCATCGGATTAAAAAAACTGCAAATGTTGAGTCTTATTGCAAATGTACTGTTCCATAAATGTTGCTATGTGCGTTTTTTCACTATCTTGAATACTAACAGATATTTTCATTTTTTAGTTTTCGGCCATCAGTAAGCCTTCTCTCCTACTAATGTCATATTTCAATAAGCTGTTATATTATGAAGCATTTTATTTAAAGCCTAAATACCAAATGTTGTTCTCATTGAACGTTTACGTTTTGAAATAAATGCAAATATGCATACATGCGCGTGGGAAATCTTCTTAGTTAACTCAGCCCCTGACGGTCTTTTAGTAGACTTCCCTTATCAGCTATCGAATAATTTCTTCAATGAGGTCCGTTCAAAACTATATATATTTGTCTGTTACCGCTTTAGCGGTCGCAATTTTTGTTTAATCGTCACCAAACTCGGTATTTAATACTTTTATGTAAAAAGAAAGATCAAGTTCGTTAACGGCTGAAATCAGTGGGAAGGGCGATATTTAGAGGGGGAATTTCGAAAATTCATAATATCTCCGAAAATACTATACGTCCGATCGAAAAATTGTTTAGACCCAATCTTATTGCTAATTAAATTTACTATAAATATTGTTATATACATTTATTCTCTATCTTGAATATTAACCAAGATATTTGCATTTTTATTAAATGTAAGGAACGAGCTATGGTCGCTACTATTCGTTCCCGCCAAAATCTAGTTCGGCCGTTTCCGTAACTGTTCGGCACTCATATGGAGATTTCTATATTGTATAACTTTACGTGGGAAATCTAAAAAAGTTTACGCAGCCCCTGCGTGACTGAGTTTTTTTTTTGAGGAAGGCCATTTACGAAGTATAAGTGTAGTTCAGATGCGAAGTGAGAATCAGATGCCTTTCATCATTACCTGGGTAGGATCGATGGACATTTGAGGAAATTTGTCAAAAATTGGTTCGTTATCATTTATATTTATATTCTAGGTATCTTGGAAGTATGATTTTATGTTTAACATCATGTGCGATTGACGTTCACAGTCATGGACCTCACTTTCGTCATCTCCTCGATAGGATCGATGAACTTTGTCGATAATCGCGTCTTAAGTACAGCCTCGCAGCTGATTTCCATTAAGGGAAATCTGCTAAAAGACCAAACGTCAAGAGCAATAGAGTAGTAAGGTTTATAGGACCAGAGGAGTGGGAATTACGGTCATGGAATTGGCAGGCGAAGAAGAGGCAATGGCGGATGTAAGCTGTCTAGAGGAGCAGAGGGACAAGAGTGACAAGTTTCAGTGAGGAATCCGGGAAAGCCCCAGTGTAACGGTAGGACTTGGGGTTAGTGCCAACTCATCCCTCCCTTCTAGCCCTGTCCTTCAGTGTAAGTGATGTTAGTCCCTTCTAAGGCACAGATAAATCTCTTCTCCTTTCTCTCCGCCATCCCTTCCAGTGTCACTTACTCTTATATTGTTTAGGGGATGGAATGGAGAATCTACTTACCTAAACATGGATTCAGCTCCTTCCGCCGGCAGTGAGTCGGCTCAACAATTCAAACTCAGCCATATGGATTGTACTCCCACGGCCATCTGAATCTCGCTCAATTACATTTTAGCTCATAGGGCGTGCGGTCAACCTTTGTGTTAATAATAAGAAAGCATTAGACTGAAATAGAATTAATACAAGAAATAATTTCCTCACCATGATTATACCAAAGTAATTACTACTTTCTGGGAAAGATGAGGATGAAATAATACAAGCCACTATTTGAGTTCACCAAAGAATCAAAGTATATTGAATAAATTATAGTATATACACAAATTTCATATTAATGAACCTTCTGATAGGTTAAGACAAAATGATAATAATTTGAAACAATTGAACCCTTCAAAAGAATACTAAACTAGGAACTAGCCTTAAAACTAATGAAATAAATATTAACACTTATTAATAAATCTGTTATTACTTTATTAAAGAGGGCGGTAAAACAAGAAAGAAAAATAATAGTTGCCCTTTATTAAGTTTGTAAACTTTAGCGGCAAGCCAATACTTTATACACTAGATAATGAATGAAATTAATCATTTAAAGTCACTTTTCAAAATGCTGCGCACTACCCCTCGCAACAACGCCAATAAAGAGAAATGTCCTTTATCATGAGTACTCATTCGACTGTCAAAGTCGATAGTGCTAGCATTATAGTAAAAAGGTACCTTTGATAAAAATATACTTTTCATGAGGCGGACTTTCCTTCCACTGTTATCTGTGTTCCACATCAGATTCCTTCCTTTAACTTGTGCAGAATGATAGCGGAGGGCCTCTATCTTCGATGCGGAGAGATCCTTTCTGTCTAAAATCGCTGAAACACGTTCACTTTTGCGGAGCAAAAAACAAAACCATGTGCCGGGCACAGGACCAATCTGGCTGCCCAGCCTAAAACGAGTGCTCAAGCCTGTACACCGCTGCAGTTTCCGATCTTGGCCACCGCCTGCGGGTACCTCCTGATGTACGGCCGGTTAGTGAACTACAAACATTTAAAGAGACGACGACCGCTATAGAAGGGGGTTTTAAATGAGAATAGTGGAAGCGACTGATTAATAAACTAAGTAAGCGGGAATACACGACTGAACATTAGCAGATCCTCCTTAAGGGAAATAAGCTATTGAGATTGAGTTTTCTCATCGATCCCACCAAGGAGATGATGAAAATGTGATCCGGTCAAAAATTTATAAATATACAGATTGATATATTTGTCTGTTTCCGCTCTAGCGGTCGTAATGTTCGTTTTATCGCTATCATACTCAATTTATAAGCGTTTCATGAAAAATTAAATATCAAGTTCGTTAACGGATAAAATCGGGTGGAGGGAGGAGAGATCTAGAGGGGACGACATTCGAAAATTCTAAATATCTACGTATTATACGTCAGATTAAAAAATTTTATTGAACCAATCTTATTGTAAATTTAAATTTTAAAGTTTGTTATCTACGTTTTTCTCTAATATGAATATTAACTGAGATATTATCTTAACAACGAAATAATGTCACAACCACCAGCACTGCAGTTAATCATTATAGTTGCTTGGGGTAGGTTACTTATAGTTATTATTATTATTTAGGTTAGTTTAGGCGCTCATCCTCGAAAATCTTATTACAGATCTCAAAATTTAATCCACCATCACTTTTTTTACATCAAACTAGTATAAGTAGATTAGGTATCTCAGTTATAGTTTTTCTAGAATCACTGCCCTGGCCTGGTATGGCTACTTTCATCTTTCTCTTCTCATCTTCTGTGCTACTATTCCCATTCCTTCTTTTCGTTTTCACCTATCTGCACAACCCTCACGGCACTATCCGTTGCCGGGTACTGCTTTCTATACGCTCTATTTCACACCACATATCAAACCACCTTACTCCCTTATAATAGAGAGCTTCCGTTCAGGAAAAGGGAAGCTATCATTACCCCACTAAGCCTGATAGGCCTATATAACCGACCAAGGTACAAGAGTAAGTGCTTCTAGGGCTTTAGATTAAAAAAATAAATAAACGAGATATTTGGAATATTTAGTTTTCAGCCTTCAGTAAACCTCCCCTCATACTAATCTCATAATAGCAATAAGATGTTATAATATGAGCCTCTTTATTTATTCTAAGCTTAAATACCAAATATTGTTTTCAGGGATCTTTATCAGATAAATGCGTATTCGTTGTGCGATGAGGTTATCAATTAAGGTTATACGTTCTTAAACGAGGTTCGAAAATGCTCATTTGGTCGTATTTGTTATTAGCCGAGATCGGAGAAGGAATAGGAGGGGGTTTATAGAGGGAATTCGTAAATTAAATATATCTGAGTTATGATGAGTCAGATCGAAAATGTTATAGAATCAATCTTGTTAAAATATTGATGCTCTACAATTGTTTCTCTCCGTACTTTTTGGTTACACAAATATTAAGCCAGTAATTCCTACCTTCTGTTTTTAGTCTGAATATGACTTGAGACATGATGACTATTTAGTCAAACCAGCACGTGAGAAATCTGCTTAGTGAATGTAGCCCCAGCGTGACGGACTTTTTCCTGTCATGTTAGCTCTGACGGGTTACCTCCTTCTTAACACAAATCTAAATTTCTACCACTCTACATAGTTAAGTCCCTTTGTGACAACTCCTATCAACCTAACATCATATTTCTCGGTCTGGCGATCCCGTCGTGGCATATGTACTCGCCAAATTAACTGGTACCTTCCCAGGTCGTACATTATTGCGCCAGGTGTACAGTCCCACCTAATCAAATACTGCCCTACATGTTCCTACTATTATATTAGTCGTGCCCAATTAACATGTTAGCTATGCTTAGTTAACATACTGTCTATGAATATTGTGAATGTAGGAAAAACACACTATGACTTCCAGTTATTTACTATAGTGCCAACGTTTTCAAGAACGTAAATAAATTCATTTAAAAAATCGTTTAATTTCTAAACGTGTACAACATACAGAATAATTTCAACCTTGTTTTGATTAAATATCAACAATAGTAACTAATTAACATATGAATGAATTTTGAATTATTAAACGAAATTATTTTAAATTTAAATTAGTTATTAACGCCCACTTTTTTGCAACTAAAGCTAATTGGGGCGGGTTATCTACAGGTAACCCTTTTCTAGCCAGGGTAGCACTCAGGATTTTAGCAGATTTCCCTTAAGGGAAATCTGCTAAAATGGTACTTTCCTTTCTAATTTAAAGTTTATTTATGAAGCCTAGCAAATGAATGTGAAAACGCTGAATGAGAATTCACACGAAATATGTAGTTGGTGAGAAACCATTAGACGTACAACAGTGGCAGAGAGAACGCATATATATTTATGTCCCTAGGCTTTATGAGGATTGATGTGAGAAATTCCACAATGTCTTGAGGATGACACTTCATCTACTACCTTGTCTCAATACACGATAAACGCGTTAAGTGGGATTTGACACACTATTGATCATCCGTTCTACCCAATATATTTTCTTTATCTATGTAAAAATGCGATGGGTAGAAGTGGATGTTTACTGACTGAATATATATATATATATATATATATATATATATATATATATATAGTGTCCCCTGACCAATAGGAATTTATTTAGTGACAAACTTATTAAATAAAATCCTTAGTTACACCCTGGTTAGAAAAGAGTGGTAACCTGTAAATAGCTCATCCCTATTATCAATAATAGCAAACAGGGAACATTAATAAATAATAATAATAATATTTCGGATAAATAATTTAATTAAAGCAAGTATTTAATCATGTAAAGAATTGTTATGACCCCCGTGCGAGAGAGGAAATTAGAGGTAGGCTAACACATTTAATTTTGTTAACTTATTTCCTGTGAAATGTTGGCATTATTGAAATTCGCGTATATTCACATTTACTATTACGTTTACAATGTTGTGTATATTATAATTTAAGCTATGTGCTGGGATTGATTTTTGACAGAAAATATGCACATTATAGATATTATTTAATTATAATAAATGCTATCCGGGATTATGATTTGAATTATTAGGGTGTGTCATACTATGGAGAGGGATTGAGAACTGAAATTTCTATTCTATAAGACCTTTACATTTACCTGTACGTAAAAACAATACTCCCAGACTGGAAGTGTCATTGTAAGAGTTCACGCCTTGCTAGAAAATTTCATTCATTATTCAGTCAACTATGATTTCCCAGATAGTGCAGTGGGGCATGACTGGAAAATAGAATAAAGCTGTAGTCTGCGACCTCATACCGGCTAATGCCTATCATTAGTCAGCTTATGCAGGCTACAGGCTACCGAGGGATGGCTATACAACTGGCCTAAAATGGAATGTAGAAGGCAAGGGCAAACCACTCCATTGCATTGTAACGCTGTAATTCCCTTGCCCGGTCCCGTGAAAATCAGATTTACCTCTTCACGAATTACCAGGTGTAACCTGTATTTTATATATATATATATATATATATATATATATATATATATATATATATATACATATAGTTTTGAACGGACCTCATTTTCGTCATCTCCTGGGTAGGATGTGGGAGGGATATTTGAGGAAAATCGCGCCATAAGGATTAAGGAAAATTGACTAAAATCCTTAGTCCTCTATGGCTAAAAAAGTGTGTTAACTTGTAGATAGTCTGTCCCAATTAGCCTTAGTAGCAAAAAAGGCACGCACATATGTGGGAATGAAAAGAAGCTATGAACAAAATTTCACTCTGCCACTCCATTTAACGTGGGCACGCGGTTTGGCATTTACAAAAGAATATTCGTTTGCGTGTGACGTCTGACGGGAGGTTACGTTTTTTTTATGGTTTTTTCTTCTTTTTTTTTAAATTAAGGCGAGTTATTGCTCCATAGTTGGAATTTTGTCCGGGAGAAGAGCTGTTAAAATACCACAGGCTAGTGTCGGATCTCGGAAGCTGGAGATATATGGAGGCTGTCAGTGGTGACAGATGTAAATTAGTCAGGATCGCTCTGAAACAAAGCGGCTTTCCGACAACAAAGCGCTCTCCTATCGTACTACACCTCGCTTGTCTTGTTTCTCTCATACTTATTATATCTTACTCTCTCTCTCTCTCACTCTCACCCCTCTCTCCCTTTCTCATCCCTCTCTCTCTCTCTCTCTCTCTCTCTCTCTCTCTCTCTCTCTCTCTCTCTCAATTTCTTCCTTTCCTGCCCCCCCCCTTACACTTTTTCCCTAATCCAGAAGATTAGGGGAGGCGTACTCCAACTTAGTTGAGCTGGCCGAGAAAATCTTCTTATCTCTATTGCAGTGCTTCAAATAAAACTCTAAGCCAGAACTAATTCAGAACAATTCCACTTTCTCGTTGACTTTGTATTTCCTCCGGGGTCATTGGGTACTCTCTTCTAAAGATTGTTGCCTCCGTAGTTTTTGAAGACCGTAGTCTTTCAAGGCTTAGTATAAGTCATATTCCCTCATTCTATTTCTTATCTTCGAAATTGCTCTTATCAACTAATAGTTGCAGTCATCAATCTAAAAAGTCCGTCACGCAGGGGTTGCGTAAGCTAAGCATATGTCCCAAATGTTGGAATGACCCACTACAGATCTCACCTCACCATGTATTCTCTTTTTACAAAACATAATCCAATAAGTAGATGTGGGTAGTCAATAAAATCTTAATTGGTGATGACAACAATTATTATAAAAACATTTATAGACAAATCAAATTTGCAATAAGACTGATTATTTAAAAAAAAAAATCGACATGGCGTATAATAACGAAGATATTTGAATTTTCGAAATTCCCCTTTCAAAACCCTGATTTTAGCCGTTAATCAACTTGGTCTTTAGTATTACATGAAACGTATTATGGTTACTAGATCGGTAACAGATATATAAATATATCATTTTGAGCAGACCCTATTTTCGTCAAGTAGGACATTTGTATAATTTTTTCAAGAATCGCTTCATGAATGATACCTCTCTTAAGGGAAATCTACTAAAATGAGCCTCTGTTTTCAATATTATTATTATTATTATTTTTTAACGTCCAATTTTTGCAACTTAGGCTAATTGGGACGGGTCATCTACAGGTTACCACCCTTTTCTAGCCAGGGTGGGATTTTAGGATGTAATTTAATGAATTTCCTCACAAAATAATTGCCTTTGCCCTGGCGAGAATCGAACTCGCCACTCTAGGTTTGCCATGTGAGATTAAGACCAACGCTTTAACTCACATGGCTAAACTGAGCCCCTCAACATTTATAGGCGCATGAAATTTATAATAAGACTAGTGTTATAGGCGTATAATGAGAAGATATTTGAATTTCGGAAATTCTCCTCTCAAAACCCTGATCTCAGCCGTTAATCAACTTGGTCTTTAGTATTACATGAAATGTTCAGGTATCAAGTTTGGTACCGATCAATCATAAATTGCGGTCACTACATCGGTAACAGATATATATCATTTTTAGTGGATCTCATTTTCGTCATCTCCAAGGTAGGACATTTGTGCATAGTTTTCAAAAAATCACTTAATGAATATAACCTCTCGTAATAGAAATCTGCTAAAATGAGCATTGGTTTTCAATAAAATAACCATCTTGCCATAAATGCCACCAATTGCAGGTTGGCGAATTACTGCAATTAGCCATAAACTTTTTTCAGTTAGGGAGACACAATCAAATAGTGAAAGTATCACTTGCTCGAACTTTTTGTCATTGGGAGTGAGTCGACCATGAACTACAGAAACTTAGCATCAATAATTGGACGAAACATATAATTGGAGACTGGCTGTAGTAGAACTCATATTCAACTGAGTCCATAGTTATCACTAGAGATTCTACTGAAAATTCTATTGTTGGAATTAGCTTACACCCTAATTGGAACTTCGCGGATCTTTTACAGCTGGTATAGGATTCACAACGAGAGTGTATCCCTCTTAGTGAACAAGAACTTAAACAAAGCCAGTGTAGGCTTAGTAGGTAAAATGAATCACATTGTCCTTTTTTTTCTTTTTTCCTCCCCACCTCTGCCCCCGCTGTACCTTTGGGTTTCCCCATACCAGCGGTCTCCATTTAATAAGAGATATAAAATTTTGAATACATAAATTGGGCCTGGTAACTTAGCCTAACTCACGGCTAACATTTGGGAGATTTAGTTTAAGTCCGAAAAGTCCTAGGGGAACCCGCAGCTGCGACTCCTTTGCCTCTGTTCAAAGAAGTGGCAGCAAGAGCCTAACTAACTAGCCTACATACCTAAAGCCTAAATACTAGCCTAAACTCACATAAAACTATACATATAATTTACAAATAAATTCAATTTTACTTTTCTTTCAACACCTCTTGGGCAAATGTCCTGAAGGCTGAAAATCTATCAGCGTCGTTTACAAACATGTCGTAGCTCTCAGGAGGCCAGTTCACATATGAGAAAGCACTCATTAGCCGAATACGTTTGGCGTAGAAACGCGGACATTGGAGGATCACGTGGTCAGCCGTATCCAACTCGCAGGAGCACAATGGGGATTCCTTTCGTTTGAAGAAATGTAGTTTGTTATTAAAGTCCCCGTGACCACTGATAAGTTGGCTGGAGAAGAAATCTGGGACGTACCATGTCATCTTAGATCTGGTCCTGACATCTGGGAAAAATTTGTAGGTCATCCTACCTTTGCTGGAGTTGGTCCAGCGACTCTGCCAACTGTCCCAGATGGTTTTCTCAATATGGTGAAGTGTTTTTTTAAGGTCCTGCTGTCCAATCACATTGTCCTATGACATTGTGCATTAATCAATGCAGATTAAGGTGAAGGGAAACTAGTGCAACTCTCTCTGTAACTAATAAATATTTCACAAAATCCGGCATATCCATTAAGTATGCTACTTGTCGTCTTCCTAGTATAGTCTTCAAAGGGTGAACAGCGCGCAAGGTCCATCCTTGAGAAATGAAATTGAATCTGCTGAACTAAATTTTGTATTGACTGTAAGTAGTGTTTAGAGAATGTGCTCTTGAAGAAGAATCTAAAGAGTGCAACTCTTGTAGATTAATGTTGACACAAAGATATTGAATTGTTCCACCAATGAACGTCAGTTATAAAACAGTTAAGTGATCAAAATAATTGTAGAAAGTGATTAGTATATATTTTTTTCTTAGGTAGGATTTAAATTTAAAAAGTGCTTAAGTTTTATCAAGATAGTATAAATGTAATTCTCCATGGTGTCTCCATTTGGTGATACTCAATTAATAGACATAACAAATAAAAGCTATAAATATAAAAGAGAAGCAAAGCAAGTGATGTGTATTTTCGTTTGAGGCCGGTCTTTTTGTTATGGGATTATACACGCTATATACACCAGCAGTAACTCCTGTCAGCAAGCATATATTTCGAAATTCTACGAATATGCGACTGTCATTTTTACTGAGTTATAGCCATCGATTGTTCGATGCTTTTATTTTCAACTCTACATATGAAAAACAACTATTTTCAAATATTTATTGTGGCACCAACCCATGTTTATACTGTTTGTCGGTTTTAGAGTGTAACATAAGTAGCGTATTGGACTTTGAGAAATAATAAATCATTACTATATATTTTCCTCATTGTAAAGATAAGCGCTTTTCCTAGGACCATGGTGAGGTTTCATTCTATTTATGGTAGGAAAACACTATTTGTTTTTGCCACTAAGCATGGTTGTGTATGTCTGTCTGTTCGTGTGAGTGATTGCAAACATTTTTAACGTCTCCAAAAAAATTCCTAACTATATAACTATTATTACTGTCTGGCATGGGCTGGCCAAGTTTCCATCCGTAGGTTAATAAGAAAATCGCGCTGTGAGTATACAGGTTTGCTGGTGATTACATGATTGAGGTATTGAATCATTACAACTTAAATCAACTTGAGTTCTCTAAATTTATGTATCAGAGTCGCGATATTTATTATTACCACAAATCTGTATACATAAAAATGAATCCATATTTACCTTAGCCATGTCATCACGCGTGAATGGCTAGTCTAATTTTACTAATTTCTTTTTTAGTTGTGTTTGTTTTTGTCAGGAGATGGTTCTTATGAAAGAAAAAATTAAGAAAGTTCCGCGGAACATTAGAAAATTTAAGAAAACTCGAGACCATAATAACTATTCTAATGCTTGAAATGGCTCTATTTTATTTTCTATTGGCGGCAAGCCTGCAAATAACATAAGTTGTTTATTTTGTTATTGAGAGTAACTTTTATTATATACACTATTGTCGTATAACGCATCATAATCATTATATAAACTAAATAGTATTGTAGGATATCAATTATATTTGTACTGTTTATTATAGCAAAGTAGAATATTATTATTTATTTATTTATTTATTTGGAGCTTCGCAGCTTTGGCGATGTTGCTCGGAAAAAAAACAACTGTATAAAATTGAAAATAAAAAAAAAAAAAAACAAAAAACGAAACGCAACAAAATTAATTTAAACGAACATAAAATAACATAACAGAAATATAACATGAAAAATAGAAAAGTAACACGAATCAGAAATGGAACACAAAAACAGGAATAGAACAAAGAACAGAAACAGACAAACAGGACTGATACGAAAACCAGGGCTGGAATGGATCACAATACCAAATGGAAAAACAAAATACAGATATGGAAATCAAAAACAAATGGAAAACAAAAACCATAAATGGAACAAAAAAACAAAATGGAAAAACAAAAACAGAAATGGAACACAAAAACAAAATACAGAATATTATTAGAGTAAAGTTTTATAGATGCAGACTTATTATGGCAAATGATGTTACGTTTTTAAATTTATTTGATACTTCGAAGTATGATCCGAGTTAGTAATTGTATGATCCTCTACCCTCCCCTCCACCGAATTTGTTATTTACTTTCACTAGAAAACTACTGTTATTTATTTCCAATAGAAATGTAAAGTATAAGAGCATTTCGATTATTTAATTTTTATAATGTATTTTTTTTTTAAAAAGTCGTGCTGAATTTGTAAAACGCCTGCCAGATGAATTTGTGGGGAATCATACTCTTTAATTCTGTTATATTATCTTATTTCCTCTGATATGCTGACGTGATATAACTATGCACTATCGATAACTATTAAACGTTACTGTCATTATGACAAAGATTCTCGCCCTGGGAAATAGGAATTTATTTAGTAACGGAATTCAGTAAATAAAATCCTTAGTCCCCCCCCTTGACTATAAAAGGGTGGCAACCTGTAGATAACCCATACCAATTAGCCTTAATTGCAAAAAGTGGACGTTAATAAATAATTTAATTTCAAACTCAATATGATTGTTTAAACTGTTGTTCAGGAAGCGTTCCAATAAAAATGAAATCATTTCCCAGTCAACAATGATTTCCCGGGCATCTTCGGGTACCTCAGCGAGTCAATTATAAAAAATAATGTTCACATAAATAACTTGAAATTGTATCCTACAATGCATTCAAATAAGTCATTGTGAAGGATTACGCTTTTTTTCTATACCTTCATCTGTATCCTTGAGAAACTAGAGTTTGACTGTTTATCTTCGATCTAATATATCAGTTTGAATTCGAAATTCGTAAAAAATAAATATTAAATCAAAAATTCATAATTGTTCTAGGACTTGAAAAAAACACTAGTATTATCGTGGTTTTGAGTAGAGTTAGCCCAGCGCGTAAAATAAGAGGTTAGTAGGGGTTAAAAGGGAAATAAATGGATTAGCCTCAACCTTTGGTTACATAATATATTCTGAATTTAATGGGAAATCTCGTTAAAATACTTTATAAATAAACTTCAACGCTCCAGCTAAATAAAATTTAGTCTGTATCACAAACACTTTGAGAAGAAGGATTCCCTTATTTCGCAAAGGTTATACTAGAATTACAAACAGAAGGGAGTTGTTTTAAAGGGTTTTAATTTCAAACTAATTCAAGCTACTCGACGAGAAAAA
Source organism: Riptortus pedestris (assembly GCA_019009955.1). NCBI lineage: Eukaryota > Metazoa > Arthropoda > Insecta > Hemiptera > Alydidae > Riptortus > Riptortus pedestris. The sequence goes on along the minus strand of CM032229.1, from coordinate 31,041,123 downwards.
CCACCCTTTGTAGTAAATGTTTATTTTAGAGCGGTTTGGAAGACTTCCATCAACAACCCAGCACCAACTTAAGTTCCACAAACTGTGCCAAAGGCTTTTTCTTTACTCCTTACATACCTCCAACTTAATGACAACCAATTCTCATAATGGAAAATATATATCAAAATGGATTTTTACTTACCCTCCAATTTCCAGATGACATAACATATTTATTTGAGCTTCTTTCCCTAGTTAATTCAGAAATTTTAGCATCCAGACAGGGAAATCAGCTATTGAGGTTGTACTCATGACGGGATTAACGAAAATTTCTTCAAGTGTCCATCGATCCTTCCTAGTAAAAGACGAAAATGAGGTCCATTCAAAATTATATATATATATATATATATATATATATATATATATATATTCTAAATTCAATACAATGTTTTTTCTTATTTGTCAAATTAGGTACTTTTCGTGAGGAAATTAAATAGTATAATTAAATTTCATAACAATTCTTCTGCAGTACTCATGAACCACATTTTAATTTTCATTAAAACCAAAGTAATACTGATTTTTGCCAAAATAATATCCTTTCATAACATTAAGGTGGCTATCGTAAGTTCTAGTAAGTTTGAATAAATGTTTCAAATATAATATTTAAATAGACTTTAGAAAACTACAAACATGTAGAGTTTAGACATTTCGGGCAGGAAACTTGTACGATAAGGAATAATAAACGTTTGCGTTAAACACCCATCATTTTTCTACCTTTTTAGTGAGTTTTCATTTTGGAAATGCTATTAATGCGTATGTCTTGCACCAGGTGCAATTTAATCATTAAAATGAATGAGTGTGTGTGTGTGTGTGTGTGTGTGTGTGTGTGTGTGTGTGTGTGTGTGTGTGTGTGTGTGTGTGGTGGTAGAAATATTCCAGATTCTCGGATGCGACGAAAAATTTCCAGATACAGAAAATGTTTCCCTCAATAACAAAATAAATAAAGTTATTAATATATCTCTATGAAACTCAGCACACCATTATTAAAATTATATGCATCTTTACAGTATACATATAAACCCCATAATCCAATATATTATAGGATATTTTCAACTTTTTCAAAATATAAATTAACGCCCTCCCTCCTTCTACTGCGGCAAACCAGGACGTAATTTACATAACACCATTTTCTAGCCAGGGACTAAGGATTTTATTTCGTGAGCAAGTTACTTACGGATAATAGAATGAACCGCTCAAGGTAATTCAAGAGTCTCAAGAACAATACCTTTACTCTCATGAGCAAGTATCAGGCCATTCATATTATCGTCTAATATCCTGTTTATTTGAATATTTACATAAAACCATTAATATCCTGATTGCTGATTATTAACGACTACTCTGAGCTACTTAGCCTAATTGGCACGAGTTATCTTTTGGTTAGGACTCTCTTTTAGCCACACTGGGACTATGGATACTATTTGGTGAGTTCGTCAAAAAAGAAATTCCATTTCAGCAAATGCCTTATATCACATGGGTAACTTGAGCCCCTAACCTTGAAAATAAATTCTCATTGACTCATGTGTCGGTTTTTGGACGCATTTGAGACTTTTATATTAATTTATAGCAACTTTCTTGATTCATTTTTTCCGATGACTCTTTTCTTTTATAATGATCATATTATTTACTTAATATTTGAATATCTAAACATTTGAACCAGTGGTTGTTTTGGATGGCCTGTTCCAGTGTTCGTTGGACTAATATGTGAAACGAAATGACAACCAGTAAAAACAATTTATATTTACATACGTACATACAATATATATTTGTACATTCGTTATATTCCCTTGCTTCCTTAAAAATATATATTCAGGCACTCGTATATATACTGGAGACCCCCGACCCCCGGCACATATTCACTACACATGTATTCGTTTTCATCATTATGCAAACATCATTTTAGGTGTAAATCGCCAAACAGAATAAATTTGAAGAGTGGCTTGTTGGGGGGGGGGGGGGTTATTTGTTCAAACAAAAGGCGTTGGGAACAAATGAGCCACATTGCGATAGGTCGTCCCTTTTGTTGGGAACGCTTTGTTTTATAATGACGTCAGTGAGTAATTTACATCTGTCAGAAGGGGTGACAGGACGAGGGGCATATCTGTAGTTGGTATAGCGGCCGAGAGAGGGCGCTCCTCTTCACACCCCCACTCTGTCAAGGGGATTTTTATTACTGCCACCGCACCCTATGACAGCCCTTCTCCACCACTCTCCCTCTCACTACATCGGCCCACTTTCTCTCTCTCTCTCTCTCTCTCTCTCTCTCTATATATATATATATATATATATATATATATATATATATATATATATTTGTTTTTATCTGAATTCAATTTTAAATATTAATAATTTTCGTTATTTTTTTCTAATTAAAAGGAGGAGGCTCAGGTTAGCCATGTGAATTAACAAAATTCAGGATACTTTTCATCCTTGATATTGGTAATTGTTACCATATAGCCTGGCTCCGAAGTTCCAAACGAGAGATATATCGCCTGCCAAATTGGTGCATTTTCTCTAGTGGGAAATAATTTCGGGAAATAACATGGGGCTCAGGTTAGCCATGTGAGTTAAAGCGTTGGCTTTAATCTCACATCGTAAACCTAGAGTGGCGAGTTCGATTATCGTCTGGTCAACAGGAATTTATTTAGCGACGAACTTATTCTATAAAATCCTTAGTCCAAGAAACCTGGTTAAAGAAGGTTTAACCAATCCTGGATTCGGAAGGTTATGTGCATTTTAGAGGTAGAACGTTACGATAATCATGGAGATAGGAGGCTAAGAAGAACTTGGAAATAAACGATTAAACATATCCTGATAGCTAAGACAGTTGGAGAACGACAAACCAAAGCAGGCATCAATCTTTTGAAGAAAGGTTGCTGTTTTACGAAAGATATTTAGGCATAGGATTTAGGCGAGTTCGATTCTTGCTTGTGCAATAGGATTTATTTTAGTAATGAACTCATTAAATAAAATCCATACTCCTACCCTGGCTAGAAAAGGGCGGTAGCCTGTTGATACGCGTCCCACTCAGCAGGAGTAACATAAAGTGGGCGTTAATACATAATAATAATTACACTAATTAAAATATTTTTTATTTAAATCAACAGGCAGGGCACATTTTTAGTAACAGGCAATACAAAAGAGTTCTTGTTACAAGTCCTATGATTTGAATTTGAACTAATTTGGCACCGGTATTGAGATCTAGGGAACACCTATAGACTTGCCGGGCCCTAATGGCCTATAGCTAAACCTCTCATTCCTATACAGGTTGGGAGCCACTACAGTTCTATTGCGAAGAACTCTGTTTTAACTGTTTTTCTCGGTTCTTCGTGTCTATTTTCTAGTCCTTTTCCCCGTTGCTGGCATATGCCTTATCTCCTTCGTTGTTGGAATCCGTTTCCTTTTGAAACCACCGTTTGAAATGGCCTAGTGCTAACCTCAGTTGCCTATCATAGGAGATTGGTGAGATTCAAAATTTCTCTCTGAATTTTTTCCTTTACCTTTCCCTTTCTTCCTTCAACACCGTATTCCTGGACGAAAATGGCGCAGAGTTAAAACAAATTTATTATAATATTTTCATTCGTTTAAATGTGTTTACTATGTCCATTTTTTGTTATCTGAGCACACTAGAGCCTAATCCATCTTTATCATTTTTTTTTTAATTATGCGAAATTTATACTACCGGAGGAATTCTTTTCTGGTGATTGTTTCTCTCATTTTTACGTATTTTTTATTACCATTTGTTATTTTATTTTCATCACACAAGGTGGGCTTGTTTTGTTTTTTTGGCACCCCCCCCCAAATAATGTTTAATTTTTACATACATATTTTAATTTATTTAATCTTGCCAGAAGAGATCAATTTGTAGGGATCTGGCTGTATAAATACGTAGTGGAAGCTGAGAAATGAATATTTCCACAACCAAAACAGTTACAAAGAAATGAAGTTAACCAAAAAACAACTCTGATCGTTTCCCCAATTTCTGGGTTCTTAACAAAATCGTTCCGTTCACGCAATATTTCCACGCCAATTTCATTTCAACCCGCTACGAAGTGTAACACAGTTAGATAATTTCTTCCGAACACGTCGAAAACTGGATAATGTATTTATTTATTTTATTATAAATAGGCACCGAACTAGCGAGAGTTATTTGTGCCTAGGGGGTCAAGATTCCATTTTCGTATTCTTTCCTTGTGTTAGGCAGTCCCTATCTTCAGAGATCCCTTCTTTTAGCCATCCTTCATCCTCGCCTATGTTGCATCTCTCCTATTGTTCTCTATTCATGATCCTGTGACAAATTGGAAAAACAGAGCAGTATTTTGTATATATAATCAATTTGATACATAAATATTTATCTCACTTTCTTGTGTGCCCGTATGTTGAAGTCTATATTTCTTTATTTAAACGAGTAATTATTAAAAATCTTAACAGTTTTTTTATAGAGTGACTATCATCCCCTAGTATTTCGGATAGTACTTCTGACATACCAAGGGACTTTCTGGTGTCCTCATACCTTCTACACTCTGTAAGTATGTGTGCGACTGTTAGATATACTCCACAAGCAGTGCAGGTTGGAGGTTCTTCTCTTTTCATTAGGTGCTGGTGTGTGAGCCTCGTGTGGCCAATTCTAAGGCGGCATATTACGAGTTCATCCCTCCTTTTAGTGTTTGTAGAAGTATACCAGGGGTACACACTATTTTTTATTGTGCGGAGCTTATTATCACGCAACTCATGCCATTGCCATGCCCATTGCTCCAGCGCCAGTTTTTTCGCATGATTGATGGCGATAATGTATGAACAAAATTTGATCATATTGTTTCTTTGAATGCTAGGATGATGTAACTATTATATTTTGTCGAGTTACTAGATTTTTTTTTACCTCACGAATGATAATAAGTTCATCAATGTTCGTCCAGTAGCCATTCCCATGTTTACGAGTAAATGGCACTGCAATTTGGCGGAAACAAAGGAATTATTAAGAGATTAGTTAACCAAATTTCATATTTCGACGGAAAACGATTATTAATTCAACTCGTCCAATAGGCACTTTTTACTTCACGGGAATTACAGCTCAATGACTATACAGCTATACGTAGTACACCTTACAGGATATTTCTTCTGTTACATGATAGTACTTAAGTTAATCCAATCTTTATATTTACAGGGAAAATCATTTATTTTTCTAACCGTCAATGTCGGGTAATACGGTTTTTATAACAATAAACGTTATAACGTTTTATTTCATGACATCCTCTGCAATTCTGTCTTATGATCTGAGTTCGAGAACTACAATTCAAAGTGAGTTAACGGTTTACCTTCATCTTCTGTATCAAATCCTTCCTTGAATTTCTATTGACCACCCTTTTTCCCCTATGCTGCGTCTCACCTACAGGCTGTGTATTCATTCAGATCAGGACGAACATTAAAAATCCAATAACATTGCAAGCCAATAACATAATAAATACATTCTTATTCCTACAATGAATATTTCTCCTCTCCTATGGACTTGTTTCACCAACTATTGTGTACAAACATTCGACTTAAAGTAAAGTACTTTCATAATAAAAAAAAAGTTCAACACGTTGGGGCTGTGTTAACTTGGCAGATTTCCCACTTGCGTCACGTATTTTTATTTATCTCATGACGTAAAAATTCAATGAAAACAATATTTTTTATTTAGCCTTGAATTAAAGCGCTTCATAATATAACAGCATGTTGTTGATATGGCATGACTAGGAGAGGGGGTTTACTGAGGCCGAAAACTAAAAAAAAACCCAAATATATCAGTTAATATTGAAGATAAAAATGAAAAAATGTTCATAACAACACTTATAGAACATTACATGTGCTATAAGATTTGTTCTATACAATTTTCGGTACCACGCATAATAACGGAAATATATATACACACACAATTTTGAACGGACCTCATTTTCGTCAACTACTGGGTAGGATCGATGGACATTTGAAGAAATTTTCTGAAAATCACGACATGAGTACAACCTCAATAGCTGATTTCCCTTAAGGGACATCACACAACCCATGTAGATCGTAAACCATTGAAAACATATAGGACAGATAATTCCAGCT